>PVKN010002893.1:0-40054 GCA_004027915.1 Capromys pilorides
GAAAGAAAGAAAGAAAAAAGAAACAACAGAACTAAACCGAACTTGTGAAGAAATCAACCTTTGCAGAGTGTTTTACCAGGCAACAACAGAATACACATTCTTCTCAGCTGCATCTGGGATATTCTCCAAAATAGACAATATACTAATACACAGCGCATTCTTGCATAAATGCAAAGTAATTGAAATTATCCCATGCATACGATCTGATCTTAGTGCAATAAAACTGGAAAATATTGACAAAAGAAACTACAAAAATACCATTAAAACATGGAAATTAAATAACAACCTCCTATATAAATAGTAGGTTACAGGTGAAATTAAGGAATAAATTTTAAAAAATTTATAATCAAATGAAAATGCAGATACAACTTACTAAAACCTGTGGGATGCAATGAAATCTGTCTTAGGAGGAAAATTTATAGCAGTAAATTCACACATTAGGAAAACAGAACAAGCCCAAATAAATGATCTTATGCTGCACCTCAAACTCCTAGAAAAAGATGAACAAGTCAAGGCCACAACCCAAAGAAGGCAGGAAATTATAAAGATTAGAGCAGAAATTAATGCTCTGGAAATGACGAAAATAATACAAAGAATAAATGAATCAAAGAGTTTGTTCTTTGAAAAAGAAAATAAAATTGATAACCCTCTAGCCAACCTAATCAAGAAAAGGAAATAAAAAACCCAAATCCTTGCAGTAATGAAAAGGGTGAAATCACTACAGACCCTAGAGAAATTCAGAAGATCATCAATCTTACTTCCAAAAACTGTATTCTCACAGGAAGGAAAACACAGAGGAAATGGACAGTTTACTAGATACATACAAAATGCCAAAACTTAGTCAAGAAGATATATAAACTCTGAATAACCCAATAACAAGAAACAAAATTGAAAATGTAATAAAAATACTACCAACAAAGAAAAACCCAGGACCCAATGAATTCACAGCAGAATTCTACAAGAAATTTAGAGAAGATTTAATGTCAATATTTCTCAAAATCTTCAATGAAGTTGAAAGGGAAGAAATTCTCCCAAACTCATTCCTGGAGGGAAGTATTACTCTGATTCCAAAATCAGAGGAAGATCCAACTAAAAAAGAGAACTATAGGCCAATCTCGCTAATGAATATAGATGCAAAAGTCCTCAACAAAATACTAGCAAACAGAATGCAGCAAATCATTAAGAAGATTATGCATCATGACCAAATGGGATTCATTTCATGAATGCAGGGATGATTCAACATATGCAAATCCACAAATGTAATATACTATATATCAATAGAACCAAGAACAAAAACCACATGATCATCTCAATAGATGCAGAAAAGCTTTTGACAAAGTCCAACACCTGTTCATGATAAAAACCCTACAGAGAATTGGAATAGATGGTCCATATTTCAACCTGATTAAAAAAAAAAACTATGACAAACCAAAAGCCAATGTCATACTAAATGGGAAGGAACTGAAAGCCTTCACTTTAATAAAATCAGGAACAAGACAAGGATTTCCACTATCTCCCCTTCTATTCAATATAGTTCTTGAAACAATAGCCAGAGCTATTAGACAAGAGAGAAATAAATGGAATAAGGATTGGAAAAGAAGTGAAATTATCATTATTCACAGATGACAAGATAGTCTTCATAGAGGACCCAAAAAACTGCACCAAGAGTTTTACAGATTTAATCACCAAATTCAGCAATATAGCAAGATAAAAGTCAGCACCCAAAACTCAGTAGCATTTTTTTACACAAAAAGTGAGCACATTGTCACTGATAACATTCCTACAGGGTGTTCAGGATCTCATTACTAGATCAGACTCCTAGTGATCTGCCTGTTTACAGATTCCCAAGAGCTGGGATTACAGGTGTACACAAAAAGTCTTTCCAAACCTAACCTTGTAATTCACCACTATTAGGCAAATTAAGTTTTGTATTGGTTCTCCTTTTGTAACAGTTTATTTTATCTCTTTAACCTTAAGTTTCCTAATCCATGAAATGAAAGTAAAGAACTAGATATTCTCTGTCCCCTGTCTTAAAAAAAAAAGTTCTAGGGTTCTAAACAAAGTAAACTGGGAGTAATTCCACTAAATCTATCCCTCTGAAGATAACCAAACCTTAATTATGGCACGCAATATGGTAACAGGAAATCAAATTGAATGAAGAAAAGTTTTGAGGACATAGGGAATGCCCTGGCTCTTCCTATGTATCCTGTGCTTGTCTCCACCTTGTCTGCTACCTCTCTCCAGGGCTCATGTGTGTTCTGCCTGCCACCGTCCTCATCCTCACTTTTACCTCCGTCAGTATAACATGCACTGTTTCCTATTAATTAATAATCCTCAGAGGGTATGGTACATACTCTATTTTCAGCCCCAACATCCTCTGCCATGGTGCATTTCATGGCACAAGGGTCCATCCAAATGCCTGGCATACATATATACAGGGAAAGACCCTGTGATCATGCCATCCATACCCTTATTTGGCTTCTCCTGAATTTCACGTCATCCTCAGAGAAAAAAATACCAGATGATGAAGTGGTATTAGCCTAGAACTCTGCCCACCCTACCATGCTGCTGATGGTCTTAATGATACTTAATGATACACGTCACTCTCCTGTGACAAACAACAGTAGCAAATAATCACTCTTCTCCTCTGCATGACTGTGTTGGTCATGTGACCTTAATTCAGATGCTGAGGGCTTTAAAGGTCATTTGAGGAAGTGGCAAAACACAGGATTGAGGGTAGTTTTGTTTAATCTTCTTACGCTTCTGCTGTTCTTTAGCTTCAAAATAGGGCAAAGCTAACTAACACTCACAGTGCTGCTGCTGACCTCGGATAACACCCCTTCTTAGAGCCTGGCACAAGGGCTTCATTACCTTTGAGACCAATCAAAGCTCCTAATCGTGGAGTTTGCTGTCTGTGGTGGTGGTGCATTCGGACTCTGCCTGAGCAACACGTAGGCACCCAGGAGCTTCCCTGCAGCCAAGGAGGCCTACAGATGCAAGGAAACATGTGGCACCCCCAATATTCAGCACAAACAGTGAAAGCTTGGGAACACTCTACAAAGCCTTTACATTATCAGATTCAATTTTCATAAAAAGCCCTTGGCTGTGCAGAGCAAGTATTCTCTTTCATTTTACAGATTAGAAAATTGTGTCTGACTGAGGATCACATGATGTAGAAGGGGTAAAACTGGAGCTGAGCCCAGCTTTCCAGTGTGGCTCCATCACTTTACCATACATGTGTATGTGGTAGTATGTGAGTGGATATATCCTGAAGTGTGATATATATGAATATATGTATATATATATATATATATATATATATATAAGCATGGGTTTAAGGAATTTTTATGAAAAGTCCCACAGTTACATTTTTTGTCTCATTATTTATTATTTTCCTTATTAATGAGTTCTCAATAAGTAACTGCCTCAACTTCCCCAAAATGTTTCTTTTTTTAATTTTTAAAAATTATTTTCTATTTGTTTGTATTTTAGGGAAGGGTCTACAGCGTGTTCAGGCTCTCGCTACTAGATCAGACTCGTAGTGATCCACCTGTTTACAGCCTCCCAAGAGCTGGTGGTCAGGGAGATAGCTCGGTAGAATAAGCGTTTGCCTAGCAAGCGCAAGATCCTGAGTTCAATCCCTAGTACCACAAAAATAAATAAATAAATAAATAATAAATAAGATATAAACCATATATAAATATAATACAATTCTTGGGGCTGGGGAGATAGCTCTGTGGCACAAATGCCTGCCTGGCAAGTGCAAGGACGTGAGTTCAAACCCCAGTCCCACCAAAAAAAAAAAAAAAGAGCTGGGATTACAGGCACGTGCCACCATGCCCAGTCTCAATTGTCATCTGAGTGCACCCTGGGGATGGGACCAGCATGGCAGGCTCAGGGATCAAAACTTGGCCCCTGTGCCTGCTTGCAGGTACTTTAACATAACAAAAAGAATGAGAACCAGCCTCCTTGTGTCTCCTAAAATGATGCAACAGGAATCAGAATGCCATCTGCAGTGTCACCCACAAAGCCTTCGTGGCAACTCTTTCTTCCAATCAGTCTTCTGAACCTAAACTACTAGTTTGTGGGAAATATTGAAGGCCAACAAACATGCTAAATGACAGAGTAGAGATAAAACTTGCAAAATCTAGAAAGTGGAAAATTCTACAGGAAGAACGGTCGGGCTTCTTGGGCAAATAAATGGCCAGAAAAGGCCTCAGGTTAGAAAACGCCTCACAGAGAGGCACATGGGAACCAGCAAGGTGTGACAGAGGGCACAGAGAAGGGAGCCATAGATTGACAACCAGACTGGACACTTACACGTTTTGCAGGTGGCAGCCATCAGGGTCAGGGCCGGCCTGCGCTATAAACCAGCTCTGCTGGAACCAGTGTGCCTGTGACACACATTCTTATCAATGGAGAAAAGGTTCGTAACTACAGATGACATCAGGAAAATACAGAGATCCCTGTTTGCTAAAATTTCTCTGAAAAATAATGGAGTTTGGGGTGTTTAATTGGAACATTTTAGGCTCTATGAAAGACTCAGCTTTCTAGGATGATGCTGTTCCCAGGGTTTCCAAGTACCTAGCATTTGCAGTTGACTCTCCAGCAATGAGAAGGGCAGAATGGATGAGTGGTGCCACCTGCCTCCAGCCTGAGCTCTACACTGGTCATTTCTAGAAATAGTTCCATTTCCCAGTGGAAGCTATTATCTTTGCTGCACTAACAGAATTAAAGGCATTCAACAATATCTTTTGTACAGAAGAAATATAAAGTTTTATATGGAATGGATCACAGATACCCAACATTTGCCAAGGCTTTTAAATATTCTCCTACAAGCTTAAGGATGAATTCTACTTTTGAAAAATACAAAAAGCAAGCCCTCAAAAATGAAACTTACAAAATAATATCCATTAGCAGCAAATTAATTGCAAAATCTCCAGAAATTGACCTTGAAATCTTGTTAAGTGGGTAAAAGTAAGTTCCACATTAGCCTCAGATGTGTGTACCAGCACAGATATCAGGACAGCTGAGAAAGCCAAGCAATAGGGCTGATTGTGCTGAGAAAATTGTGAGGGCCGTCCTGTGAGCTCAGGCAGCAGAGAGTGAGAGAGAAGAGATAGAGGGACGGGGGGGGTGGGGGAGAGAGAGAGAGAGAGAGAGAGAGAGAGAGAGAGAGAGAGAGAGAGAGACTATATTTTGTATTTCTGAAATTCACAGAAAAAAGAGAGAAATAAGATTTTTGGCTCCATGTTCTGTAAATTAAAGCACTTAACCATCAAAAGATAATGATGTGTCTAGTGACAGGTCTTCCTCAAACAAGTGGGACACATCTAAGCTCTGGAATGATCAGCACAGCAGAAATCCAGGTAGGGAGGCGGCACAATTCTGTCTATATGGATTTGAAGCCCAAGTTCATTCAAGGGTGACCTTGAGCCAGCTAGATGAGATCAGTGAACTTCTGATTATAGATTTAAAAATCTATAAGATGGTATCAGTCATCACTTCTAATGCACAATGTCATTATGTAGCCACGCTAGGCTAATGCAGTGAAAGCCCAGAGTGGGAAATTCTGTACAAACTCAATAGCTATGACTACAGCTAGCAATTGGGAAGGCGATGTGGTTAGACACTATAAATCTTTAAGGCTAGTTCTTTATGACATCCTTTAGAGAAAAGAATCGAAAGGATGATTTTCTAATTTGTTTTCCCCAACTTTTGTTTATTAAAGTCCTCCAGACCCTAAGGGAGGCCTAGAGAGCTGTCCTTGCAGGACTACGGCTGTCTGAGGAGACAGGCAGTATGGCTGGCATGCTTCTTGCCAAGCGATTTGGGCAATAGCCCCAAAATGCAGTCTCTAGAACTCAGGGGTGGATCTGAAAGCTGTTCCAGAAGAAAGCAACCAAGGGACTGCTTCTCAGTGGATGAGGAGAGGGTCACAGAAGAGAAGGAAGAGCATCCTGAGCCTGCTGCCAGCCGTAGCAGGGAAAGAAAGATCACTCAGGGGAGGAATTCAAATCTTCCAGGATGCTGCAACACAGTGCATGACACAGCGTGCGACAACACTGGAAATGAGCAGAAGGCTTTGTGAGCCGGAGACAGGGACCGCTCTTCAGTTATTGTTTAGAGCTAGGCGTAGGATGCCTGGGGATCCTTGTGGAAGGTGCCTAGAGCATAGAAAACGGAGGAGGGGATGCAACCAGTGTAGGGCAGTGGGGAGGGACAGCTGTGGGGTGGGGCACACAGGCTTAGATTATAGACCGTTAAAATGTGAAGATTGTTTTCATAGGGTGGGATGAGACAGGGGACAGGAGACTCCTGGGTTTCTGTCTTGCTGAGCTGCGAACCCTAGAGAGGAGGCTGAGTTGATAGGCCAGTTATTTCCTTTGAGTCTAAAGCACTTACAAGAAATTGAAGTGGACATGCCTAGAAAACAGGTAAATACAAGGACCTGATAAGGTTACTACTGCTGAGTCCAGAGGCAGGCACTGGAAGGAATCGCCGCAGGACCTTGAGCTAGGAGGTTGCAGACAGCAAGAGGTGCCATCCAGAGGAAAGACCCGCCCAACTCTGGTCAGATGGCCACAAAACACCCTGTGGGTAAAACTGTGGCTCTGCTCCTTCAACTTGGGGTGCAGCAATCAGAGCATGAAGCTCCTCTAAAATCAGCCAGGCTAAAACCACAAGCCAAGGACCTGCATAAACCAACAAATGAGTCTCCTCAAAAATCTCTGTGGCCTCTCGGTAAACTGCACATTGGCCTTAGGTAGACAGATGGCCTGTGCAGGGCTGCTGCTTTCGTACATTGTGAGTACATCGTTAGTGTTTGAGAGCACTTTTCCCCGTGGCTTTATTCTGTAGAAGATCTTTATAGTTTAACATTCATTAAGCCTCAGAGTCTCCTTTAAAAAAAAAAAAAACCTTTTTAGTTTTTTGATGCTGAGGATGAAGCTTAGGACTTCCTGCTTGTTAGACAAGCATTCTACTACTGAGCTAAATCCCCAAACCTCAAAATCCTGTAAAAAAAATTTTTTTTTTTTGGTCTAGAGCTCAAATAAAACAAAAAGATTTAGGCTGGAGATAATGGATTTAAGAGTACTGCGGGCTGCTGCCCGGGAAATAAAATAGAAAAGTTCCACAATTTGAATGGCTCATAGAAAGTAACAAGGCACTTAACTGTAGGAACGATTAAATTTCTGCTTTAGAAAGAAAAGAGAAAGGAAAAACTGTTTAAACAACTTCATCCACCATTTCTAAATCACTTTAACTAGAAAGGCACCCCACCCCCATCCTGTTAAATCTCACAGGACTACAGTGTTGTAAAGTACACTCTGATAAATAACAGTTAAGTATTTGTATTTTATGGCAAAAATAAGATGAATTATGTCACAGATCTCAGACATCTCATTGAAGTACTGTTAAGGTATTTGTCTAAAAGCCTCCCCAAACCTCATGAGCTTATAGGTAGGGTTTTGGGGAGGTGAAGGGATCCTGGGTGTGTGATACTCTCTGGTGGATTAGGCCACCAGCGTATTTATAGCTGAACACGAAGTAGGGAGATGAAGCTGGGTTGGAGGGGGTGGGCCCTGGGCCCGTGAGGGTCTGTCTCCTCTTCCTCCCTTAATCTCTCTCTCTCTCTCTCTCTCTCTCTCTCTCTCTCTCTCTCTCTCTCTCTCTCTCTCTGCATCCTGATACCATGCCATGAAAGTGTTCTTCCTCTGCCCAGTGTCTCCACCAGGCCTCCCTGCCTTGGAGCCAAATGTGGACTGAAGCCTCTATAAACCGTGAGCCAAAATAAACCTTTCCTTTTTTAAACTTTGAGTGTTGAGTCTGGTGTTTGAGTGATGAGAAAAGAGGTAAGGCGTGTAGCTCCGCTCCCAAACTGAGACCAACCCAAGTGCTACTATGCTTCTCACCACAGCAGCCGCCTGCCATGGCAGGCCTAGCATTCAGGGAAAATAAGCTCGTCTCTACAGGAGCACACCTTTCCCCTGCAAGGGACGATGCACACTGAAAGCATGATCAGAAATACACGCCATCTTACCAGAGTAATAATTGTGTATGTCATCGAATCCATAAATCCGTAAATTCACAGACCTCAAGTTCCAGGTGAAAAATTTCTGCTCTCTAAGCCACTTAAGCAACTTGAATACAATTAATGACGGCCAAAGCGACAACACTTTGGAAGCCACAAATCCCCTGTACCTGAACTGTATGTGAAGTTTACCTGACTGTCAGTAGCTAAAGCCAGTCTCCAGCACCTGCTATGTTCTAGATTTCAGGTATTTCACTGGCCCTGCAGCTAGCAGAGGCCTCCTATCAAGTTCCGTTGTTGGCCATATTGTTTGCGGCTGTGTTAGTGAATCATAAGGGTTTTTTTTCCCCCTGAAATTCATGTTTTCAGTGTTTCTGTATGAATTTCCGTTTGAGAGGAAAGAGTAATAGTGAAGCCTTTGAAGACAGACTGTGTTGAAAGAACACAAATAAGTAGGTTCATGATTAGGAATTTTCCCCCAGATCCATTACTCACTAGCTATGTAACCCTAGGAAACTTCATTTATTCAGCTTGCCAGTTATAAAATGAGTACAATGATCCATATCCTTTTCTGCCCAGTAACGTTGCCTGCCAAGCCAAGGAGTTAGTGTGCATGTGAAGGTTTTGGAAACTACAAGGTTATCATGAGTATAGCAGGTGATGGCGACGTTAGCAGACACCTATATTATAAGTGCGACTAACGAGGACTGATTCGAGCTGGCTGCTGCTATAATTTCGTTCTTTGTCATCGCCCCAATGAGCTGTAACGGAAGGCAGCTGGAGTCAGCGGCGGTATCCCCTAGTGCGTCAGACTCAGCACCTCGGTCTGTGGACTGGGTCCACCCTTAATTTTAAGGTGGAGGCCAGGCTGCTGAGGTTAGTGTGGCACTACACCCCACGGTGGAGCTGTCCTCACAGCCCACGCTACACATCCCAACAACTTTGTAAATCCAAGTGAATCAATTTGTAAAGATAACTTGTAACATCTGAGTAAACCCTTCTTCTGTCAGGGTCTGTTATTCTCTGTGGTTCCATATTACGTACATTAAAAGGGTCACCACTGCAGACATTAAAGGATAGTTTCTGGCTAGATTTGCAAAGAAACCAGATTTTAAAAACAAACAAACAAACAAAAACATTATCGCTGTTGGCTATCTGCCTGAGGATGTAAGAAAACGAGAAGGGCATTTCTCTCTCGACCCCAGCTTCCGCTCCCCAAACTCAAGCCTGTCCTCCAGCCAGCTCTGCAGCTCCCTTTAGAAGCCACGTCCGTGACAGATCTGAACACCTGTGTGTGCTCATTGTGGCAGGAGCCACTAGCACCAAATCCGAATGGACTCCAACAGAAAGAAGCAGTGGAAACAAGCCCATCTCCCTTTCTGCATTTCAGAGGCCTCGTTGGGAATAAAATTAAATATCTGCTATAACCTTCCTGCAGTAGAACTTTTGTATACATCAAGGCGAGATGTCAGTATAACACCAATTATGCACCATGTGAGCCACACTGAGCAGCTGAACAATTATAAATATATCTAAAAGCCTAACTTAAAAAAATTAGATGCTAAGGAATGCCAACAGAGAAGACTATGCTTGGAAGTAGAAATTTGGAACTCTGACTAGATTTAGCCAATGATTTATGCACTTGAGTGATATTTATTGTCTGAAATGTGTTTATTTTTGAATAAGCACTGTACCTATTCTGGTCAAATACAAATAAATCATACATAGTTGGTTTATAAGTATAGCCTGTAATAAGTCCAATAAAGGGGGACTGAGAGAAACACAGGAGAATAGCCTGCTACAACGGCTGGTCCTTCAGATCAGGATGGAAGGAAAACCAGGGAAAAACAAAAACAATTGCCAAAACCTCAAGTCACGAGGAAGCTTGGCATGAGTCAGGACCAGTAAGGGAGTTGCCCTGGCCTGCAGGAAGAGAGGGTGCAAGAACAACTGGTTAAATATTGACAGGCCTGGCCATATGTTGGATTTCAATCTAAATACAAAGGAAAGCTTTGAAGGATTTTCAGCAGCGGTGTGAATGAATGAGATTTATTATTTAAAGGCAAGAGGGGAATGTGGCCACTGCAACAGGCCAGGCAGGACAAGCTGGTTGTGTGGACAGCGTTGGCTGGCGGCAGGAGAAGAAAGACAAGCATATTTGGGATGTACGTAAAGAACAGAATGGAAACAATTTGGTGGCCAGTTGGAAATGGGAAGTGAAGTCATAGGAGCAATCAAGGAGAGCAGAATATGCTGCTCCAAAGTACTAAAGATTAACCTGCAGACAATTTAGGTGAAGCTGATAAAGGAAACCTCTCTGTCCTCTCTTTGCAAACATGGGTTTACAAAGACAGAACAAGGTGCTGGGGAGATAGCTTGGCAGTCTAAGAGCCTGCCTGGAAAGTGCAAGGACCCAAGTTCAATCCCTGCTGCTGCATGCCATCACGGCCCTCAAACCAGGTGTGCTGGTGCCTGCCTGTAATCCCAACACTGGGGAAGCTGGGACAGAAGGATCACTATGAGTTTGAACTGTGTAGTAAGACCCTGTCCCCAAAAGAATTTTTAAAAAGACAAAGACAGAAGCTACCCTGCCTTCCCTATGTATCAGAGAAAGCAAAGATTTACAATGGAAGACAAACCTAGACCCCCCCCCCCCTTGTATATGGTACCAGAGGAATGGCCAGTAGCAAGCGCTACTAATTGACCTTTGCCTGACATTTATTTGCCTTCACCTATGGGGCCACCAGTAAAGACGCTCATCACTTCTCTGAAACTGCCCTGCTCTGTGTAGGAGATGCTATTTAAACTAGATTGAAAGTCAGCTCTTTGAGGCTTCCTCATTCCCTGGCTGTGTCCTGATGAAATACACAAGTTAATAGATTCGTCCTTGTTTTTCTTTGTTTATCTGTCTTTTGTTCTGCAGAGTTCTTTCCAATAAAAAACTGAAAAGGATTGAATAGACAGTTTTTTTTTTCCCTCCAAGCCCTGTATCTGGCTTGAGCAAGAAGACAGGTAGTGCCAATGTGCCAGGTCCCTCGAGGTCCAAGATGACTCACCAGAGTTCTGAACATCGTCCCCCTTCTTGGGCTGTACAAGCGGATGCACCACTTTAAGTTCACCAGGTGGCAAGAGTGATTGGTCAAGGATAAGTTTAACCATATCCTTCCCAGTGTGTCCGTTGGCTATCCAAATTGTTGCCCTTTCCCTTGCTGAATAGAAGATATAGTCACCACAAAGAGACATTGCAAAGACACTGCGCCTAAAATAGGAAAGGAAATAAAAAGAGAACCCATAAAAGAATGTCAGACTATTTGTTCCTGAATTATTAATTTTACTTCATTCCCACTTATTGTGTTAAGCTCAATCACCTACTTTAAAAAAAAAAAAAAAACAACTGATTTTCATGTAGGTTTGGAAACATATGTACAAATTTCTAATTATGTCATCATCTAAACTAATATAATACAGTATCTAGCTCCAGATTGCTTCTAATTATCTTGTTAGCCATCAAGGAAGCATGATGAAAATGAGGGAGAACACAAGAACAGGATAAGAGTATATTTCTGGTTTTGCCTATTTCACACTTGGCAAATGTCTGCCTCTTTCATAAGGTGAAAAGTCAGTTACTGGCATGACAGCCAGTCAAATGAAAGATAGGTGCTGTGCAAGATATGATTCACCAGTTCCAAAAAGAACTATGGTCAGCATCTAGAAATTTATTAGATAGCAGATATTCTGCTATTGCTACTTGATTTATTTACTTGTTCTTTACAATAACTCCAAGAAACTGTTACTGTTCTTTTCACCTTAACAAAGACTGAGGATAAGTTACATTAACATTTCTAAAATCATTCACCTAATAATCAGTACGTCTAGAACTGGAACTCAAGTATTTGGATTGAAAAATTTGATGTATTTAGCACACCAGGGCAACTGACAAAATCAATTTATCATGCACGCCTCAAGTGACAATTGCTTTCTTTTACACAGAAAACAAAACTTACGGTAGTGGATGTTTGATAAGCTCCATAGAAGCTCCATCATAATCGCAAGAGTAAATGGGAGAATTGTTTCCTTCTCTACTCTCCTGAGTCCAAAAGAGACGTTTATTGAGCCTATCCAGTGACATAGCTGTTATTTTTTCTGATGTCACCAACATAGTCGTTGCTTTTGCACCACTGAGATCTGCTCTGTGAAGGCTGTTGGGCTTGTCTGAAGACCAAAATATAAACCTGAAGGCAGACATCACACAAACCCATAAGTGAATGAATGGGTAGGGACAGAAATCACAGACCCTTCCAATGTCCCCAGCAGCCTGTGCCTCCTGCACAGGAAGAGTTTGACTATTTTAATGAAAGTTCAATTCAACAAGTACGTATTGGCTGCTATGGAAATTCCATGTGATTTCCAGTTAGAGGAATTATGCTTGATAGCAAAAAAAATTATGGTTATCTATGTTTTAGAGAGACTCTTCCTGAGTTCAAATGTAGACAATGGTCCCAATGAACGTGATGATTGCATATGCTAAAGATCTAGGCATCAAGGATATGGTCCACTTGACTTCAAAATGTTGTTTCTAGGAATCTTCATTAGATGTGAAATTTGTTTCAGTGTCTTAAAACAGCAGAATTTACCTTTCAATTGGATCAACTGCTATATTTGCAGGATGTTTTAAGTTCCTTAAAAGGATGTGGGAATTTTTTCCTTTCATGTCTGTTACTGTAATGATTCCTTCCTGTTGATTTGACCAAATAATTTCTTCGTTTATCCAATTTATTGCCATTCCAGAAACATTTTTCTCTATATTGCACACTTCCTGTAAAATCAAAATTTGAAAGTATTATTATTTCATTTACAATGAAGTATGTTATTCTTATACAGAAAAAGTAACTTTATTATTACTATTTTTAGGACAGAGTCTACAGGGCCTCACTATGTAGATCAGATGGACTCATAGTGATCCTCCTGTGTTCAGCCTCCCAAGTGCTGGGATTACAGGCGTGTGCCACCGCGCCCAGTCTCAATCACCATCTCAGCACATATTGGGAGTGGGGCCAGCATGGCACGAAGGCAATCAAACATAGAAGCTGCGCTCTGCTTAAGCAGACACTTTAGTCTGCTAAGCTATCTGGCCGGCCCTCTGACATTTTCATACATATTCCTAGAATTACTTAAATGATAAATTAGTCACAGACATGGGACATGGTGCCATCATTTTGATTCAGCAATATTAACCCTCAACTATCATCACCCTTATGATGATTTCTGGGCATGGTAGTTATGTCATAACTCTGAAAATGAAAAATTGTCCTATACATTACTAAAATTAGGCCATCAAATGCAGTTATTCATTTCAACTATAGTAACTATAGGGTTTTTATGCTGCATTAAAATTAATTTGGCTGATTTTCCTTTTTAAGAGAATCATGCAGGTCCACATCTGAGCTAAATTCCAGGCTTTGCTGAAGTCTAGCAAGTCTCCCTAGGAGTTTAAGCATAGAGCTAGGCGGTGAGTGCTTCTTGTAAAGGACTGCATTTTTCTCTTGGCCCCTCATCCTCTGTCAGGCCCTTCTTTTCTACAGAGCTTAGAGACCTCACATGACCCAAGCAGCAGGACTCTCTCTGTTACCTTAGGTCGTTCTACCTCTCTGACAAAGCAATCCAGCCAATCTATTTCAACAATCACTAATACATTTCTGTACTTGGTTCTTCCAGACAACTTGTTTTCATTTGAATAGTGGCCATTTGCAAACAACGTTTTGACTCAAAAAAGAGAATATAATGGTAGATGAAAAGACATCGGTCCCATCTTTTTCTAATGACTTGACACAAATTCACAACGGTATACAGTTTTCTTGTTCTGTGACCGGAAGCCCTGCCCTCCATATTCTTAGACTTAAGATTCTGAAACTACTCTACCAATTGCCTGGAGAATAATGAGTAGCCATGCTTAAAAGTGAGATTAACAAGTATTAGAGAGGTGATAAAACAGATTAACACCTAATTGAAACTTTTAAAAACAGAGGGAGAAAGATCTGGTTAAAAGAAAAACAGTGAGAACTTTGTGTCAGGGAGTAAAGGCTGCAGGTTGTGCTAATCACGAGCTGTTTGTAATCCATCTCCAAAGCAGTGGGAGAGCCTTTCTCCTGGGGCTCGTTTAAGAGTGCTGCCAGTTTAAAAGAAAGATTAAGTATCGTTTGTATGTATTTAAAGTACAATACGTTATGTCCATCATCTTCTTCACTTTCTATTCCAAAGTACAAAAACCTTGAGAATAAAAAGGAAACCATTTTCTTCCTAAATGTCAGGGTGTTATTTTTTCCCTAAATGACAGAGACCGTTATACAGATAAGACACGGTTTCTCAACCTCACTACAGTGACATTTGGGGATGGATCCTCACGAGGGCTGTCCTGCATATTGTAGGGTGTTTAAAGCATCTTGGCCTTTACCCATTGCCTGTCCTCCTGTCACCCAACCATGACAATCAAAGCTATTTCTAGACATTGCCAAATATCCTCTGAGCCCTGAAAGGTGTGTATATGTGTGTGTGTGTGTGTGTGTGTGTGTATGTGTGTATGTGTGTGTGTGTGTGTGCAAAAACGCCCTCTAGTTGAGAACCAGTGAGGTAGAAAATAGTCATGTAGGTAGTCTGTTTTAGTCATAACTGACCTAATAAACTAGATATTTTCAAAATTACATTAATGTCTCCATGTTTTCCTTTTGAGGGACTGTCATATTAGTTTGTGAGCTTATTCAGTTAGGTAGCACCACAAATACAGAGTAAACACCTGCATTAGGCATACTCATGTGAAACATAATGGATTTTCAATTTCCTGTATATTAAGAACTCAATACCTCATATTGGTCAGCCTGTACCTAAATCCCTCAAATACCATGGGTGATTGTATTTTACCTCTTGATTTGATCCATTCAGAAAAGCTCGTTGAAGAAGGTTTTTTCCTAAATCTACCCAGTAGATTCTTTCATCCTTGTAGTGAAAATCCATGATCACTGGGGCACCAGCATCCACCACCAACTGCTTATGATTGGTTCCTGCTGAGTCGATTCTAAAGATACTGCTTCCATGGGTGAAAATTATGAAAGAGCCTGAATAGAAAAGAAGAAACCAAAGTGTAATATCTTCAGGGTCTCACCTAGATGAAATACTTCACTATGATTACCAACACAAGCAAAGTTAATACTTAATTCCCGGTTCTGTATTTTAGTAAAAATTATTATACAGAGAATAAAGAGTTCCTATAGATGTTCAATTAGTTTGTAAAGCACCTCCATGAATAGAGTATAAGAAATGAGCTCTGCCAAGTTAGGAAAACGAACTACTTTAAATGAACTACTACTGGTCGGGCAAGATAGTTCAGTGGTCTAAAGTACCTGCTTAGGCAAGCACAGGGACTGCAGTTCGATCCTTGGCACTAAATGCCTCACTAGCCCTGCCCTCAGGGCAGGCTGAGGCAGCCACACAAAAAAAGAACTACTATTGAAGTTTCCCACAGCCTCACCACTGTTGATGGCAGAACTGGAATCAGAAGCCGGGTGCTGCCTCAACTCATTACTTTTTCCAACTCTTCCCTTGATCTTGGATGTCATGTATCAATGCTGCCATCTTTATTTTACTTGTGTAACTGATTCTAATTTCACTTCTCTCAAAATATGGCTCATTTACCCTAACACAGTCAGTGCTTTTTACATAAACCAGGGCCCAGGCTGAGTAACAGCAGAAGTGAAATATAATATGACTCAAAATGAAACACCTTGAGAATTAGAGTTGGAGAAATCATCCTCATTCTATATCATCACTGGAAAAGCTAAATCAGTCAGTGTTTTCTCAGACCTCTTGAGGTCTCTATAGACACCGGTGTGTGGCATGAGGCATGGAGCTGAATGTCAGCAGAGAGTGAGTATTTGAACAGTGAATGGCTTTCCCACACATCATATCCTATAGCATTTGTTTTGAACGCAGTTCAGTAAGAAGGAAGTGCACAGAAAGTCAAATATCATTTCTAAAAACACAAACCCAAAGACAGCAAACAGGTCACAGCAAATCAATCGGTACCTCTGACTTCTCAACCCAGGGATTAGAGGGGATCTTCTAGAGTCTTTGGAGCATATTAAAGCTTTTCCTTAGTGACCACAAAGACCTGAGGTCTCTCTAGCAAAGGCAGAGAGTTACAGAATGGTTGAAGTGGGCAGCAGAAGCCATTTCTTAAGCAGCAACTCTCTGTACCCCTCAGCCTGTGGGACTGGCCCACACAGGTGAGTGAGGAGAGCCACTGACTGATGTGAGCTCTGGCAAAGGATCATGGGAGCTGGGAGATGCATACGTGATACCAACAGATGGACAAGAAATAGCTTCTTCCCTCAGGCCCATACTGCCTCCTGCCCATATCATCACAGTTTCCTTCCTAACTGTGAGAAAAGATCAAAGTCTCACAAGACAAAGAAGGAAAAAAGAGTCTGAAGATTCAGAGACACCATAAAAAAAGATGAGTTCTAAAGAGATGGACTGGCTGTAAGTGAGCCTGCCACCTCCACCTGCAGCAAGCAGCTCCCAAGGGAAGTTAGCCCCAGACAGCAGGCACTACCACTGCCCAGAGCACCGAGTGGAATGTTAACTTAGGTTTCATGAAGTGCAGAGAGTTTTATTCCATGCTGAGAGACCCCTCATTTCTTTTCTATGGCTGTGATTCTTAAAAGGATGCCACTTTACTTTGGGCAGGTAATCACAACTTTCCTCTCAGCTTGTTTATTACTATCAAATTTCAAAGTAGGAGAGAGAAAAATGCAGGTGGCTTAGAAATGATACACCCAGAATATAAATAATTTAAAGAGCAAAATGAAAGAGACATATAAGAAATCAGGTGGTAGTCTTTGTAAGATGGGAAGGGTTCTGGGTACGGATAGAGAAGGGAGTGGAATAAAAATGATCAGAATGTGATATAGGTATGTAGCAATTCCCCAGCATGAATGTAATTGTTATGTATTGCGAACATGCTCCATGAATAAGAAAGAGCATACCCAAAAGAACTAAGAGAATTGCATTTAAGTTTTTCCTCAAAGAACACTCAGGGGTTTAATTTTGTTTCCTGAAAAATGCAAATGGAGATTGCCTCGCTAGACCCTGTAGGGACAAAAGTGTCCCACAGAGTAGCAAATAAGCTCTGCCCACCCCAACCTTGTCCACCAGCAGGCTGCAGAGGCCCACTCCCAGGCTCCTTAGAGAGTAACGGAGTCAAGTAGATTCTGTACAATTTAACTTTTCTCCCTAGGAATTCTCAAGAGCCTTTCAGGTGTCATGAATACATTTCAGAGCTCCAAGAAGGAGGGTGGTGAAGTGCGTCAGAATAGCAATACCAGTCGTGCGTTTCGTGGGTGCAGTGGGCAGAATGCACTGCTTCATGTCACTGAGTGACATCTGGAAGTAAATGAGAAAGAAGCTGAAACCTAGAGCAGCTGCCTTGCACAAGTCCCTGGGCCGACAGAGCCGAGCAGGCACAGAGAGCTCCGTCTCGGGCAGCACAGGTCCTGAGTGCCAGGCTGCACTGCTACAGCTCCAAAGGGCGTGCACAAGGCCTTCCTAGCATTCAGCCTGCTGCCTTTCGATGGTGTCTGTAACCTCAGTAAATGTGGTCTTAAATAGCACCGTTTAAGGTGGTTTTGGATTCTTGACATCCAGTTTTAAGTTCCTCACTTGTCCTAATGGCTTCACAGCATCACCAACTAACATTTCAAGGCACGTTTTTTTTGTTTGTTTGTTTTGTGTTTCTTTTGGTATGAGGAGTCGAACTCAGGACCTTGTGCTTGCCAGGCAGGCGCTGTGCTGCTAAGCTATATTTTTAGCCCTCATAGCATATTTTGCCCTTTCTGTGATATTCATTGCTAATCCTAGCAAGTGCAAATTCATTTTTCAGTCTGTCTTCTTGCTAATTTCTCTCCCTCCCTCCCTAAATCTAAAGAGGTCATCTAAAGAGGTGCTGCTTGTACCTTTTATAGTCAACCAAGAGCTCCTCCAAGGACAGAGGTGGGCTGTTCCACCTTCAGTATGTTCTTGGGCTTCTGCTGTGCATGCTTTCTTCAGTCTTTGGTTTCTTTACACAAAAGTCTAAGGCACATCACTGAATTTTGTAAGCAGTTCAAATAACAAATGAACTGCAGCCCAGCCCCTGACTCTGCTCCCTGCACTGGGAGCCCCCTGTTCCACCAGAGATCCAGCACACAGAGAGACGTGTGATGTCACCACTATTGGTATCGCTGAAGAAATACCTGCTGACATAATTAGGATCAACCCATCAATGTAATCTACAGGAAAGGAAATCTTAGTCCTGTTTTCAAAGCAGGATGTTCAAAGTGCTTTCAACATAGACAACCAAATATACAGAATCTGTTAAAAAGTATGTGTATTTCAGGGGAAAATATAACATGATGTTTTTCCACAGATGGTGCTACCCTTGCAGAGAGGACCTCAGAGGATGCGTATTGCAGAAAACCCACGACACTTGGAGAAGACATTGAAAATGCTTGTGCCGCTGTCTCAGCATCCAGAGTCACCCAAGCAGCCGTTGGCTGCACTGACACAGGTCTGGAAGATCCCAGCACCACTCGGAGCACCTCTTGTAAGGGTAGAGGCCAAAGGTGATTGTATTAATTTTATGATGTCTCAATAAATTCACTATTAAAATATTTACACATGTTTTTTCTTTCCCTGATGTGTTAATACTTTTTTTTTTTTTTGATGGATTCTGTGTATGTTTTTTTGAGACTGGGACTACCTTGAGCTCATGATGTAGCCCAGGTTGGCCTTGAGCTCATATCAATCCTCTTACCTCAGCTTCCCAAGTTCTGTGCTTATGCGCATGTGCCTCCTTGACAGACTTGAGAATCAGATATGTTAATAAACTTTTGTTAGACAAGTTTAAAATGATTAATACCTCTTATTAGGGAAAACTACTGAAATCATTACACTGGTGACTTTCAACAAGACATCTGAGGAGGGGCCTGTGCCTCACTTTGTATACCGAGTCCTGAGCTGAGGCTCTTGGACACCCTGACAAGTGACTTCCTGTCTGAGCGCTCCCTCTGTCAGTAGCTTCAGGTGGTTGGGCCAGATGACCCTGAGGGTCCTTTCTAATATAGGGCTTATCAATTCCATTTCTATCCCACCAGCATTCAATAGTTTCTGTGTTTGTGGCATTTTTGTAAAGAGTCCTAAGCTTCTACTTAATTCCAAAGTAAACATTATTCATCTTAACCTCTGCTTTCTGTGAATGTTGTCTTCTCTCTGCCTCTCTAAATTTCAAATAACAAATCAATAACATGTCTCCGTGAGCTCTACTATAGAAAATAAGACAATAACCTCAAACAAACAACTTCCCCCAAGTGACACTAGACACTGTATCTGAAAGGAATCTAAAAGGTAATCAGTGGATTAACTCTCTAGAAAAATTATAGGAAGTACAAGATTTGAAATGAGTCTTATTGGTAAATAACATAATTGTTTTGTCCTTTTGCTGCCTTTCAGTGATATCCATCCAACTGCAAGGCTACACATATAAACATTTACCTCCCTAAATGTTCTGAGAGTTCCTAGACAAATAGACTAAAGAAAACTGAGAAGTGTTGGACTCTACGCTTCCCTGCTCCAGTTTCACTGTTCTTGTCTATCCCACTCTGGGCAATGCTAATTTCTGGTTTCTAGGCCGGTACATTGCTGTGAAAATACAGAGAACAACATTTCATATGATTTTCTTGGGATGCAAGACATATGTGACAAACAGTAACATATTTAGGAAAACTAACTCTTTAGGGATTATGTGCCCTATTTCATCATCAGGGATAATAACAAATCACAAAGAATACACTGAGTGAGATGATTGTGAGAGCTTAGCTAATCCCAGGAAACCCAAAACTTCAGGTTTACTCTAAGCTTTGTAGAAAATTTGAAAAGCATGTATTGGAAAAATTACAAAAAGCAGAGGCATTTTTCATGCCTCAGTGTTTGACTGATAGCCAGTTAGTTGGAAGGCAAGACAGATCAGACAAGATTCGGAGCACTGCCTGGATTAACTCACTTAATCTTCACGCAATCCAATGAGGTAGATGCTAGCACCTCAGTGCAGCTATCCCATCAGGCTTCACTGCTTCTAAAGCTGACTCCTGCTGCAGCATGCTGAGCATGGCTCGCCAGCTAGGGTGAGATGGGTCCTCTGTGTGAGGTAGCCCGAGGAGGATGCGTGACCTTAACGGCCTGCCAAAACATCTCCATATATTCCCTTATGAGCCAATCCACTTCCGTGATGCACTGCCCACCACTCACGCTCTGTAAAATGTACCCTGTGTTTCAAAACCAACCTCTCATTCTGGAGATATCATAATACCTGGCGATTTCCTGTGCATCAAGATAGCGGATGTTAATGAGGATAGATAGCTAGGTATAGATTGCTTTTGAGCTTTGCTTCAGAAGACATCAATATTGAAAGGCAGCCACTTAGCATCCTTTTGTGTGCGTAGTTTGGCACTTTCTGAGCCCTTTGATATTCTAGGTGGGAACTTTGCTCTGCATACTTTATGTTCTCCTCTTATGTGAAATCTTTGCCATGATTTGAGTAACATGTATAGAATAAACAGGACATATAAAAGTTTCAGTGTGTTTTTTTTTTCAAATTTGTATTTGAAAATATAATGAAATGTTTGTTCCTTAGATCATTCAATGCATTAAACTTCTACTGTTCCATTGTTTAAATCTAAAAGATACCCATTTCCTTACTGAATAAGTTAACATTAATCAATGTTACCTTTGTGGTTTTCTTGTACACCCAGGAAAGTTTAATTTCTTTAAACTGAAAATCATACAGTCACCAATATCATGTACTCTGGAGGAGGGAGAAGGAGGGAGGGAAGAAAGTGCTGCCTGGTGTCTCCAGCCTCCAGACTCATTCTTAAACCTCCTAACAGGAAGAGGCCTTTGCACAGGATTGGGGTCAGCATGTACAGCCTATGACCATGTTAAGTTGGATCTTCCATCTTTGACCCATTTAAGCAAGGAATGACTCTATGCAAGCAGAACTTGCTTCAAGGTTTTGAACCTTTAACCAGAATTTCTGAGCTGACACTATCTCTAAACTAATACATCATGTGCAAGGCAGTGGCCATGATGCCGTTAGGGCTCTACCCTAACTGCCAACTCATAGAAAGAAGCACTACATGAATGAAATCCACCTAACACACAAAGCTGGTATGTAGATGGTACTCCCTGGCTCTCCTGTATGGAGGCAGGAGGCAGTGCTTCCCACTGAAGGGCCCTTTCCAACCTGTCACCAGAAGGGGGTTCTGCATATAAATTAGTGCATACCATGAATCATAGTCTCAGTAGTGGTCCAGTTCTCAAGTGCTCTCAGACTCACACAGCTTCTGTTCCCAAGTATCCTGGAGATAATCGGGAAGCCCAGGCACTGAGAGACTTGAGCATGCATGACTAGGCATGGAAGAATTAA
Organism: Capromys pilorides; assembly: GCA_004027915.1. Lineage (NCBI taxonomy): Eukaryota > Metazoa > Chordata > Mammalia > Rodentia > Capromyidae > Capromys > Capromys pilorides. Next base: position 21,546 of record PVKN010002893.1, read on the forward strand.
AGAATCAAGGTCAGAAGTATACAAGGAGATGTGCACCCATTCAAGCGCCAGGTTTAGCAAAAAGGCTAAGAGGTGATGAAGGAAGATGTTCCTGCCTTGCATTTGGCTAAAATGACTGAAATTTCTATATATTTGGAAATTTCCAGAATTGAGAAGAAAGCTCAGAAAGAGGATAGTAAGCACTAGAATAGCTACTTAAAAAAAAAAAAAAAAAAGGTATAGTTGCATATCAGTGTCCATAAAGAATCTCCACAAAACACATCTGCCACCAATTTCCACGTAACCCTTCCTCCACAAAGAGTAGTGCTAGCAACCTGGTGACAGTGTGCTGCTGTAGGCACAGAGCAGACAGGCAAGGAGGGGACCATATTCCAGGGACCAGGGCTATTGTATTTGTTTTTCTTGGTTTGTTCTTAAAGATGATTCCGATGCCAGCATTAGAAACCACAAAGAAATTAACATTTTGTTCACTAGCAGTTCTAGGATTTCTGAAGTGTGGAATAATAACTAAAGCTAAATGAAACACTCCATTGCTTCATGAAATGTGACAATTTCTTGAAAGCCCTTTAGGAATTCCTTGAAAGACAGTACATTCCTTCCCTTGGTGGCCCGAACTGGCAGCTGACATGCGATGAGAACACCAACACAACACTGGCCACAATCCCAGGAGGAAGGTATAATTAGCTTTATTTTAGCAGCAGGACTGGGATTTGAACTTGGGCAGGTAGCAAAGCTACCACATTTATCCTCTTTTCCACCAAGAATTGCAGACCAAAAACCACTCAGTACTGCGGGAGAGTTGCAGTCATGTGGTGCACATCAAAGGTCACATAACAGTTTCTGCACTCGGATTTTAAAAAGAAAAAAAAAAACTTTTGCATAACTCTGACTGAGAACAAACAAGGTTCACATCTAGGAATGCCTCTGGCTTGCACGTGGCTGGCAAGCTGACCAAACCTTGGCTGGTGCTGAAATCAGTGATTTCCCTGTCTACTGCCTTGAGTGCCCTGCCCAGCCAATGACGCTGTGCTCTCCCACAGATAGCTTGAAGGCTGCACTGCTGCCTGGACTTCCAAGAACATTTATAGAAATAATGCAAGCTGAGACACCAGAAAGGACCTAGGGCAAATAGACCTGGAGGGCTCACAAACTACTTGCCACAATTTTCTTTTATGTCATCCTCATTTTCTTTGGCTTTAACAGAAGTGAAGCAAATACTTGATTTCAGTACAAGAGAACCAGGAAAGGTGAGCACACATAATTCTGTGAGAGTTGCCCTTGGCTCAGCTGGCTAGCAGTCACATGATTCACAGGCTGGCCTCGTGTACCTGGCTCTTGTCAGAACACAAAGCATTCTTCCCGCTGGGCCAGGCTGGCTGCTGAGGTGGCCTGTTTCTATGCCAGGGACAAGTAGGATGCAAACGGGGGGGAGGGGGGAACCAGATGAAATCACCATACCTATTTAGAGAGGAGAAACACTATCCTCTGAAATGCAGGGGTGACAGAGTGTGACCCGGGCAGTTATCAACTACCACGAGACCCAGAGTGTAAAGTAGGGGTTTAAAAGACTGACTTGCAAGGAATGAGGTAGCAGAGAGACAGAGCCCCAAAGCAACATCCAGACACTGCACACTGCAAGAAGTCTGTGTCCTGTCACTGTGCCATGCAAGGCACTGTGTGGTATGACCAACCAAAGAAATTCAGCCAAGGGGTGGAGCCCTGGGGACATTTGTTGGGCACTCTGCGCTAGGTCCACTGCTCGTGCTATCTCTCGCTCTCTCCACAACAATCCTGAAAGGGTGTATTATTTCGCAGTTATCTGAGGTAACTCAACTCTGAAGGGAGCATCGGTCTGAAGTGATGCGTGTTTGCCTCTACAGCCTGCATTTCTTCCCCTTCAGTGCAAATTGCCCTGACTCCTTGTCTCTAACTTGAGCTCCAGGTTTGTTTTGTACCAAGTGCTTCAGCAAAGCCACTTGCTGATAGCAAGGAGCTCAAGGTACAGATTGCTTCCAGAGATTCTAGATTCAGGCATGAGATGTTCCTTCTTTTTTAATGGTAGCAACATTTTATTAAAGGTAGTAAAAGAAACAGGCTCCGTAGAGTAAGTTTGGGCCAAGGAAATGAAGTATATCTTACTGCATGAGGATGCAACACTACAGAAAAGACAACACAGTGACCTACAGTGTTACTTCTGCAATTTCTTCTCTTTCTTTGGGATCTGTGCTCTGCTTTTCTAGCCCCTGGCTGCCAGTCTGGCTCTTACCTTTACCCATCACATCAGCTACTCAAGGGAAAATTCTTCCATCCTAAGGCACTCCAGTCTTCTTGATTTAACTCTGACCAAATGCTTTCACTTCTGCCTCTGACACTGGAGGTTCGTGGGGTCATTTTCTGTCTCTGTCACCATCCCTCTCCCCTTGATGTTATGCTCTAGAACCGTGCGGTTAGCAGGCCAGGGAAGGACTTCTCATTCATTCAGCAGAACTTCGCTGCGTGTACACAGTGAAAGTGCAATTGCTCTACTTACTGGGAACATGGAGAGAATTAGCCTTGGGTCCCTCCTCCAACACCCTAGGGCTCTGCCCACCTGTTGGAACGAGTCTATCTGGTGACAGTCCTGGGCTCTGAGCAAGAGCACCTGATGTGCTTGTGCCTAACTTCTCTAATCAGCAGCTGGGCATGGACCCATTCTCCTCATTTCTCTACCATGTGCTGTCTTCTGGAGTTTTCTTTTCTGGAATTATTACTGTATTTTCTCTGCCTACCTCTTTCTGAAAGCCAGGCATTGTCACTAATAAGTAAGAAAATATGGGGCTGCATGTGCCCTAGAACAGAAGGAGCTATCTTTGAGCAGCGGTTTGTACACCCACACAAGGAGGAAGGCTTGAACCAACTGCGAGAGACAGGACACTTTTCAGGCAAGAGTCTCAGCAGGATGGCAACCGGCATTCGGTAAAATTTCCATTTCCCTGGGTTCAAAACTCATTTTGCATGAGAGGCATCATACAAAGAGGCACCATGCAAAGAGGCACCCCACATTGCCGCTGCTCAGCAGCGCTCAGAGCACAGTGCACCTGTTCCTAGGAGTCCTGGAGCTGAGCCAGAGCTTCGCCGCAGCCCTGAGCCTGATGCTGGTTAATTTTCACAAGGAAAAAATCACTTTTGCTCACCTCTCCCTTCTACATTCTTACTGATTTGTAGTGACTTCTGAATTCTTAGCATGCAGTAATTAGAAAGAAGTCTTTTTTCTTCTTTATAGTTTACAGACAGTTTCAAAAACAAGAGTAGTCACCACCATATGCTTCCCTCATTTCTAATATGAAGTTGAACAACTAAAGGTGAGTACTCCTCCCGGCAGACTCGAGGGGGCTTCCATGTAAAGCCCGGCTCGGCTGCCTTCAGATGGGGCTTGCACTCACACACAGAACGGGAAATGTCATACTCGGTAGCAGATTAACTCTAACGGCCAGTAAGGAAGTAAACTCGGCTCTAGAAACAAAAAAATAAATACACATACCCAAAGACAAGCCAGAACACTAAAACAAGAACAAAACAAATGCCAGTATCTGGAAGGCGTGGGTTTCTTTGCATGTGATCACTTACCCACACACGCGGAAGTCCTACTGTTCAGGACGGGATCTTCAGGACAGTTCCAGTGCAGCTTGGCTGAGACACTAACAAAGGTAAAGCTAAAAACTACGGGCAGCAGGAGCTTGAGGAGGAGCAGCATGATCCCCATTGGCTGACACTCTCAAAGGACAAGGAATTGCTTTGCCTCAGGCATAACACACACAGGTGACCACTAGAGCTGCCGCTGCTGGTCCCAGGATATCTGTCACTCTGTCCTGCTGCTGTTTTGCTGCCACCCTCCAGCAAACCCTTTGCCTCGGCAGAGCTTCTGAATGCAGCTTAGAAATGCTCCAGGAAAGATTTCTTTATCTATGTTTTTTTTGGAAGCCTGTAAGAAATACCTGACACCCACATGACAAATTTCACAGGGTTTAACAGTGGCTGCTCTGAGAGGCCTTCAGCTGCCTTCCAGCAAGAGGTAAGATCTTAAGAGAAAAGAAAGTAGAGAATCGTGGAAAGCTGGAACTGGTGTGAGGCTGGAGATCATTCCCCAGACTCAGTTCCTCCTGAAAAGTAGGATGACGCTGCTCTCCTTTTTAAAGCCCTATGGCTCCTCCTCCTCCTCCCTTGGGTGACACTACAGTGAGCTTCTATTTGCAAATGTCAATTCCACGAGACAGGACAGCAGGGCCAGCTGCCAGGGAGAAGATAGCTAATACTCACCAACGATATTTCTGGTAGATGAGGGAGAGAGAAGCTCCAGGCACAAAGGGGCTAACACAGGTAGCTGCTAATTTTTGGCTGTCTTAAAATTTTGAAGGATAAAGGCACAATTAAAGTGGAATTGCTAGTGCAGGCAGTATAACTCAGTGGACTAAATGCTTGCTTAGGGAAGCAAAGGGGCCAGGGTTCAATCCCTGGCATTGCATGCCTCGCCAGCCCTGCTCTTGGGAGCGATGAGCCAGTGATGGAATCCGGATGTGGTGACATGCACCTATAATTCCAGCACTTGGGAGGCAGAAAACAGGAGGGTCACTGTGAGTCAGAGCTGTGTAGTGAGACCCTGCACAAAAAAAAAGTGGAATTGCTGATAATTTGGATTTATAAGACTTGATTATTCAAATGAGCAACACCAAACATAGCCTAGCTTCAGCTCATGCCTGGAATGAAATGTCAACACCTATGCACTGTCCTGGTGCTTCCTTTCTTTCTCCGTCCTGTGCACTTTATAGCGGAACTTTGAAGATTATTCTTTCCAAATCAAAGGGAAATCCCTGGAGCAAAATGAAGAGCAGCCATGTGCACAGACACCTCATCTTTCAGCATGAGCGTAATAAAAAACCCCATGGTGCCCATAGCGCAGGGACAGGAGGGCATTGTTAGAGCCACGCTGGAAAAAATTAGCTAATCGTGCAAAAACTGGGAAATGCCAGAAAGCCAGGGAGACTGGATGCAATTCTTTTCCCTATCATCTATGCTGTTTCTCTGAGATAGGACAAAATAAATAAATAAAGATTAATGGAAAGGATACAAAGGAAATCAGAATTTTATAATTGTACTTTTGTTTTTTATTTTTATTTTTTTGTTATGGCTGGCTCAGCCTGCCCTGGTGGTGGGTCTGGCACAGCATGTGGTGCCAGGGATCAAACTATGGTCCCTGCAGTTGCCTAAGCTTGCCTAAGCAGGCGCTTTAGACCATTCGCTGAGCCATGTCGCCGGCCCCTATAATTGCACTTTTAAAGAAAGTTGAAGCTTTGGGACACAAAAGTTACGCAAACAATTTTCTCTTCCAGGATACTATAAAACAAAACAAACTCCTAAGAGTCCTAAAGATACAGTAAGCCTGTGAATGGGTCTTGTGCTTTTCACCTGTAAATTACTTTCTCCTGTAGACCTGAACGCTCAAGGAAGCGGCTGTCGCAGTGAGCAGCAGATCTCAGGTGCAAACACACAGGTCAAGGCTTTGCACTCCGACATGGCCACCACCTGGGGGACCTAAGGGGCAGGAGGAACTCATGCCCAGAGCGTCCACCTGGAATCCACTGCTGAGCCACATACACACACCTAGCTCTGGATCTTGAAGCAACCTTTCTCTTCAGGGGTCCACACTCTGTCTTCAAATGTGTCCTTTAAATTCTGCCTAAGAAATCCCTTTATGCTTCTAACTGATGAGTCCTGAAAATTCTTTCCTACCATGGGAGTCAGCAACTTCACTCTGCGGGTGGGGTGGGTTGGAGGGGCTCCTTGCACCACATCTAGTGAGATGTGAAGCATCTCAGTGACAGAAGGTGAAGCCGAACTGCCCAGGACTTGTTACCTCTACTGCTCTTTTCAGGATCTTGCCCAGTTCAGAAACAGCTAGCAGGGCACTCACCCCAGAGTGGATGCACAGTGGAACTTTCTGCCACTTTACTCCAGCCTAGAAAAAGACTTTCACTTAAGTTGCCCCAAGGTAGTGTTCCAAAAGCTAGGCCAAGTGCCAATAAAGCAATAGCCACAAAAATAAGTCACGCCAGGGGACACTCACAGACAGCAGAGCAGCTCTGGGCCTCTGTGCATAGTTAGCTGGCTCCTGACCATTACTCAAAGACAAGCATGATTTCTCCTGTGGCAGCCAGGCCTGCCAGCAGCTCTGAGTGAGCTCCAGGAGGAGAGCCTGGAGGGTCCACGGAGTCTGGGATGGGTGTGGGAACGTCCCACTGCCTTCTGGACTGGGGTATCTGCAGACTCTTTGGGATATTTGCCCTTTGACTGGGTATCCCTCTCCACAAAATGATAGCAAGGACTATTATACGTGGGTAAATTAGAAATGTTATAGGCAGTCAGACAGGGCTGGGCCCTTGAGACCCTTAGTGGCTACAGGTGCGTTCACTGAAGGCCAGGCTTCCAGAAGAAGAGGAGCTACTCATGTGCTTTCCTTAGGGGTGAATACCAGTGACTGATATTCTAAGTAGGTGTCAATCGCCTTGGAGTGGAGGACCAAATCTCCATAACCCATCCCTTCTAGTCCCTGATGTTGGCAGCACCACTGGATCAATATTACCTAAACGACTATACTTGCAATGTTATTGATCCATTATAGTTCTGTTCCACCTTGAACCCACCTCCCCTCATAGCTATGCTCAATAATCCCCCTTGAGAAGTGGGGTTGATGGGCACCTCACTCTTTGGGCTCCCGTCTGTCCCTTTCAGACAGAGGCTTTCTCTCAATGAATTCTTCCTACTCTTAGCTTCTGTTGTGTCTAGAATTCATTCCTCAGGTTTAGAGAACATGAGCTCAGCATTTTGGACATCTAGCAAGTTGTGAGTTCTGTTTCTTCTATATGGGTGAGTATAGCAGGAAGCCATCCACTCCCAGGGAATGACATGAACGTACACTCCAGTGATGCTGTTTGCATCTGGAATCTGTCATCCTTTATGCTGCAAGGTAGTTTGCTCTCCGAATAACACACCAGCCATGCTATGTCATCCTCATATTGGTCATAAAGACACCTCCCTCTGCCTTTATGGGGTCCAGGCAGCTCTAGTGCATGCCCAGCTGGTGGCTGATGCTGAGGACTGACCTAGCTAATTTACGCATCACTGACAGATGTGCAGAGCGCCAAGGCATAGAACAGAGCTGGCCCCACAGGGTAGGACTTCAGAAAGGTTTAATATTCTGTATTCTTCCAGATAGAACTGAGTCTTTCCTGGCTCCTCCTTCTAAAATTGGTCAGAAATCCATTATAACTTCATAGATATATGCTGCTAAATAGGATTAATTTCTGGAATTGAGTCCAAATGAACTAATTCATTGATTCAACAGCTCTATGTAAGAGGGCAATGTATGTAATATAAACAACAAAATCTGTGGTCCTTCATTTCACGAGCTCATTGAGGCAATTTATCAAAGAAAAGTAAGAACAAGCAGTGTTGGGAAGTAGAGTAAATGAGGGATGCTGGCACACGCCCATAATCCTGCATTCTGGGAGGCTGAGGCAAGAGGATCACAAGTTTGAGCCCAGCCAGGACAATTGTGAGAGAACCTGTCTCAAAGAAAAAATAAAATAAAGACAAAAAAGGGAATGTTTAATTTTTTTAAATTATGAGCACCTTCTTAGCACAAGAGGCAGGCAGTGTGCCAGTCTGTAACTTTTCTTTTTAGTTACAGTAAAAGACACATAGTCAAGAACAATGGGATAAACATACCTTGAGTATTCTAGCAGGGCAATTTATGGCAATGTGTCTATTGCTATAGTAAAATTTTTAAAATTAAACATTCATTATGCTTTTTATCATCCTGCATTGATCAAACATTTATAGCAATTTCTGTTAAACAAAAACATTATGGTGTGTCTTCTTTCACTTTCTTGGCCAGATCTGGCCCTGTGTGACTTACAGTTCTTCAGAGTCAAATGACCATGAAAGAAAAACATCTGAATCAATTCAGGACACTGAGGTAGCTAGGATTGCACAACTAAAGACCTTTAGGAAAGAGGACTCCAGAGCTGCTGCAGAAAGTGGCAAAGACGATGGTGGAAGTATGTTTGGAGTGAAGGGCAATATTTTGAAGACATGTACATATCGACATGTCTTTTCTTATAATACATTTTAGTTTAAGCATCTTTTAATCTCCCTGAGTTTGTGATTGGCCAATCACCAAGCAACCTGAGCATTCTTGGGAAGAAGAGGGATTGTAATGCCCTACAGGGATAGAGCATCAGTGGAGCTTTGTGTATCCTTAGAAAGCCTTGGATGGGTACAGACAAACAGCCATGGTGACAGCAGGTATGGAACAAGAAGGGAACTATTTCCAAGGTCCTTAGAAACTTCAGGGACAGAGATGGTTGTGGGTCCTACTTATAGATCCATAAGAGAAGCAGACATCAGAAGTGAGGAGACAGCTTTGGACACACTTAAGATTTGGTGGGCAGCAATGGCCAGAGCAAGAAGAGAGGCCAGGCTGTTGGAGGTATGTTTATGTTACTATTCTAAATTTTCAATTAAAAGGTTCCAATCAAGACCCAAAGAAGGGGCCAACAAGATAGCTTGGCAGTCTAAAGAACTTGCTTAGGCAACCTCAGCGACCATGGTTCAATCCCTGGCACCACATGCTGCACCAGCCACACCCCCAGGGCAGGCTGAGCCAGCCATAACATAAATAAATAAAGTTTAAAAGAATTTTTTAAAAAAAGACCCAAAGCACCTTCTCTTCCTGGGTCATACAATGACTGATCCATCACTACCATGACCATAGCATGGATAGGTTGCATCCTGTGTGTCAGGTATATTGACAATGCTACTGTGCTGGGGGAAAGAGTTCACACTGAGTTCCTAAATGAGAACCCTGAAGACCAGAAAAGCTGAGTAATCTGCCCAAGATCATGCACACTAATGGAGTTCAGAAGCTCTGAAGTCTTGGGCAGTTCCCTTGCTCTGGCTAAAATGCTGGTACAGTTACATTTGGTAAAGTGCACGTCAGCACTTCACCTGCAGAAATGCAATGCAGGCTCTTCATGGCCATCTCTGTTGATAGAAAACACTTACCAGGGAAGAACTGAGATCACTTTCTTATTTTCAGAAAAAAAGTAGTTAGCACTCACACGTCATTCCATGTGACTCAGTTGTGTCAGAAATGGAAATGGTGAGAGAAAGAAAGAGAGAGAGAGAGAGAGAGAGAGAGAGAGAGAGAGAGATGGTGTATGGTGAAAGAAAAAAGAAAGAAAGAAAGAGAGAAAGAAAGAAAGAAAGAAAGAAAGAAAGAGAGAGAGAGAAATGGTGTTAAAGGACAATAAATCAGAAGAGGCCCAGGCTAAGGAATTATCTATGTAGAGCAAATTATAATTTATTCAGATAAGAACATCAGATGTAAAAGTCTTTTGAAAAGAAAGAGGGGAGTAGATTGGCGGCATAGCTCAGCAGCATAAGCACCTGCATGGGAATTACAAGGTCCTGAGTTTGATCCTCGGTATTAAGAAAAGAAAGAATAGAAGAGGGGCAGTTCTGTTCCTTGGCACTAATGCAGATGACAACTGGTCACAAAAAACTTGCCCAAGAATCCTTCATAGCTTTGTTTGTAGCTGCCAGAGGTGGAAGTAATCAAGATGCCCTTCAAGAAGTAAGTGGATAAACAAACCATGCTACATGAATTAATGGAGTCTTACTCAGTGGTAAAACCAAGAAAAGACTTAGAAATGCATATTTCTCAGTGAAAGAAGCCAATTTTCTTTTTTTCCAACTTAATGACTTTGCTTTTATTTGCATAACTGTTATATGCAGTAGTATAATGTAGAACATAACATACAGCACTGCCCTGTACAGTACAATCAGCAAATAGTACACTAGTGTATAAACAAGCTTTATTATATAAGAAAAGGACATTTGGTTTCTATAAATGAAGATGTGCAGAATGGTATCCAAAAACGTCATATCTATGAGTGGCTGCTTGTAAGTTCATACAGTGCACCTTGATTGTAAGTTCAAACAGTGGTTAAATAGCTAGGACATTATATGAGAAATAGCTGTAGTTAATAGGAAGATAAATGTTAAGATCACAATGAACTATCAGGACACACTCAGGAAAATGCCAAATTTAGGAGACTTGGGAATATAATGTTCTGGTAAAGTTTTACAAAGCTAAACACAGCAACAGTGATCAAACATTACATTCCTAGATTCATCCGAAAAAAAACTACCTGTAGTTGTTACTTGTTGCAGTGAAGAACATAAACCGGGGAAGTGAGGTATTTCAGTAAGAGCTGATTAGGAAAGAACTATTACAGGATTTAGAGTTCTGCTGGATGACTTGCGCTATCCACTACAGAAGTAGTGATTGACTCTAGACTGAGACCAACAAAATTAAAAGCAATTCTATACGACTAGGTATTTCAAAAATCTTATCTACAGGAAAGACAAATAAGCATGCAACCATTAGTATTTACTAATTTTAGTCAAGAGAAGACATTCAGTATTCTGTGGCTGGTGTAGTGATGTTATTTCAATTGTACTTAGAAAAAATTATAAAGTGGACTTACTTTGTCTTATTTTATCATGGTCACAGAATAAGTTTATCTGAGGCTTGTACATTGTGAGACTATTTACACCCAGTAGGAGAATCATAAAAATACAACCTCACTGTGAAGGCCAATCAACATTAGAAAATATCAGGATATTCGCTGGTGTTGTGTGTTCACTTATTTTGTTCTAGAATTTTTTTTTTCTTTTTCAGATTTAGTCCAAAACTGGAAACAACTCAAACGTCCATCAACTAGTGAAAGAGTAAGCAAATTACAGTGGCAGAGAGGACCTGGGGAATGTGAAAGGCCTACATCATGATCGTAACCATAGACATGACCCTAGACATTGGTCTAACTCACCTTGCACTCTTAAAGTTGATGTGTTTTGTTGTATGAAAATTTTGCTCCTTTAAAAATAATTTTTTAAAAAATCTTCATCCTCCCCTTGAAGCTAATAGTCCTGTTCTTGGAAAACCTCTCTACTCTCTTCTCTCTCTAGAGTCCAATGAAGACATTTTTATTCCTTCTCATTAGATGGCCTCCCCCCAAGAGTACATAGAAGTTTCCTGCTCAGCCAGCTCAGCAGTCACAAACAGGGGCTACCCAGGCCTCCTCTTCCTGAAAGAAGACTATATGGAAGGCTATACATAGTATGAACCCAACTATAACACCTTTGGGAAGAGGCAAAACTGTAATAAGACCAGTAGTTTCCAGATTTTCAGGGGAGAGAGGTAGGGATGAACAGGTAAGACACAAGGAATTTGCAGGTCAGTGGAGCTACTATGCATAACCTGGTAACGGGAGACACATGTCATTACACCTTTATCAAAACCACAGGCTGCACAGTGCCAGGTGTGACCCTCCTGCGAACCATGGACTTCTGATCATAGTAATACATCAGACTGGCACCTCAGTGATATCGAAGGTGTCACACTGAGACAAGAGGTTAATAAAGTGGGCAACAGTGGGGTAGGTAGTGGCAGTACATGGGAACTCACTACATTTTCTACCCAGTAGTTAAGTTATGTAGACTTAAAACTGTTCCTAGAAAGTAGTTTATGGGTTAAAAAATAAAAACCAAAAGGAGAGGGGTCACTATCTAATTATAATTCCATATATTAAATAATATTGATGAAATCAGATTTTTGAAAGCATTTGATAGACAACAGGAATCCTGCCATGTTGTATTTTCCAGCTAAATTCTCCAACTCACTTAGAAAATTTTCTCAGCTTTCTCAAATTACTTAATCCAAACAAGGTTCCAGTAACAGGGTATATAGAAAGGAAGCGTATAACGACCCATGATATATAATTGATAATTTCAGGAAGGAACACCAAAATTTAAATCTAAAAGAGCAAGCCACCCATTTTAAACTTGATTGCATTTATTTGCACAGTCTCACCTGGCTTCCTTTGTCACTCTCCCATGTGTCATAACTTTGAAAAGCGTCAAGACTTGGGGAAAGAACTCCAGCTCTTTTGTCCCTCACAGTTCATCCTTTCCCTTAGCGTTCAATCCTGCTGAACCTATAGGAAGCCCAGTATGTGGCGTTCTAATGAATTTGAAGGCTTGAAAAGAGTAAAATAAATCTATGGATTATGCAGATGTAAGCTCTACTTCATAAACGGTAGAAGATGCGAAATGGTGCTGGTAGCTCTGTACTTGGTCCTGTATTTCTAGAACTGTGAATTGGTGTCTTGGTCCATCTTCTACATTCAATAACACAAATTAATGGGGGAAAACAATAATGTGTTTCCAAAATTGGAAAAGTGGTATAGCACTGGAAAGAGGTATAAAATGGGTGGTGGAGAGAAAATATATACACAAATGATATATATGTAAATTTTTAAAAAACAAGTGAACAAAATTACTTGTATTTGGCTTTCCTAGCCTGACTTCCAATTGAGATGCATTTTAAAAAATTTTATCACAGTAAAATTTATCAAAAGGGAACAGATCTTAAGAATATAACCTGATGCATCTTGATAAATGCACATATACACTTAGCCAACGCTGCAGTCACAATGCAGCATGCCCCTGCTGCCCCTCAAATGTCCTGTGCTTCTGTCAGCAAGTCCCACCCACAGGCAACTAGCGTTTACATTTTACCCATCATAGATTAGTTTTGCATGTTCATGAATTCTATACCAATGCAATCATCCTGCATTTTCCACCTTGCATCTGGCTTCCTTTGTTTAACATTGTGTTGTTGAGATCCATCAGGTCTGTGTGTTAGTGCTTCATTTTCTTATTCCTAGAAAGTGTTTTTATATGAATATATCACAATTTGTTCATCTATTATGTTGTTGATGGACCTTCGGGTTTCTTTTTCAGGTTTGCCTCAATGGATGTTTTCACTTCTTTTCAGTCAATACCTAATTGCTGGGGCCGGCGAGATGGTTCAGTGGTCTAAAGCGCCTGCTTAGGAGGGCTCAGGCAACTGCGGGGACTGCAGTTCGATCCCCGGCACCACATGCTGCGCCAACGCCACCACCAGGGCAGGCTGAGCCAGCCACAAAATGAATAAATAAAGAAACAAACAAACACAACAAGCAAACAAATAAATAAGTAAATAAAATTTAAAAAAAAATACCTAATTGCTGGCTCATGGGGGAGGAAAGCACTTACTTCTGTATGAAGCTGCCCAACCGTTTTCCACCATGGCAGCTCTGCTTGACACTCTCACCGGCGATGTAGCACATGAATTTCAGGTAGCAAGTGACCATATGTGTGTACTCTTTTGTGATATGTCTTTTCAAATTTTTTGTGTCTTTGTTATTGGATTGGTTTGTTTTAAATATTATATCACTTGTGGACTCTATCATCTATCTATCTATCTATCTATCTATCTATAATCTATCTCATTGCATAAGGTTAATCTGAATTAAAAAGCTAAATAGCTTGCCTCAGTGTCTCCAAGTTATGAAGTGATAGCAGTGATAATCAAGGCCCAAGTAGGGCCAGGGAGATAGTACCTGAGTTCAATTCCCAATATCACATGCTGTCCAGGGCATGCTGTGCTGGCCCTATCACCCGGCGAGCTGCAACAGCCCAAAACTGAGCATGGTGGTGCATGCTTGTAATCCCAGTGCTGGGTAGTCTAAAACAGGAGGATCACTACGGGTCTGAACTGCATAGTAAGATGCTGTACCAAATTTTAAAGAAGAAAAAAATCAAAGTCCAAGTGGCAAACCTATGGCAGGCATTGTGTTTTTCTTTTAAGACAAAAGATGTTAGCATATGAGTCGTGTTTCTAAATGAAAACCTCACTACTCAGGTTTAATTGTAGTGCTGGACTTTCACAATAAATAAATGGGTTTTGGGGCTGCAGTTGGGGCGCTTGCCTCTGAGAGGCTCCCCCTCACTGAGCTGGAGCACGTGCTTGACCTGCTCCATGTAAGGTGCCATTTATTTTACTAATAATGCTCAGATGAGCTCACATGCATCCCCACACCTGTTCTGAACCCAGGGTGCCAACAGGAAAATAGAGGTCTTCCCAGCAGATCTTCTGCTATTTTGCCAAATTCTTCGATGTCTTCCCTGCACTTAAACTTCTGTCCCATCTGGCTGGCTGCTGCTGAACACCATAACTTGAGAGGTGCATGGTCTTCAGTGATCCATATTATTGTGTGCTGGCAGATAATAACAAAAAGAGGCAACTATTAAGTTCCGCAGCTATCCAAGTCCTCAAAGAAAGATCAGTCTGTACTCAAGACAGGCAAGTCAAATGGCAATTTTAGGAAATACATCAAGAATAAAAGCAAATAAGTTTCTTGTTGTTGGAAAAAGCAATATATGGTGTTATTCTAAAGTTAACGCAAAGACTTTGTGTCAGAGAAAGAAAGGATAAAGGGGCTCAGCCACTTTTACTGATTCTAACGGACATCGTGGGGCAGTTTTTAAAACTTCAGACCTGAGATTGTGGATTAAGCTCACCTGACTTAATCTGGATCACGGGTTCTGTCCTGGCCCCCTGAGGCTGCACCTTTCCTGAGTGCCCTCACTGTCACCCTTAGCCCTTGCATGAATATATCTTGGATCTCCCAAAGCATACATAACAAAAGAATGCAGTCTCATTTTACAGATGAATCTTCCTGTGCTGCTTTATGGGGAGGAAAATTTCATTGTTTCTAGGAGTTAGAACAGCTATAATTAGTTTGTTTGTTTGAGAAAGGGTCTCACTATGCAGCCCAGGCTATCACAAATTCACGATCCTCCTACCTCAGTTTCCCAAGTGAATAATATTCATTCTTAATCCTTCAGATACCAGCCATTATGAAATAAAATGATGTTCAGCACGGGAATACACAACTACATTTATAGCCTCAGCCTCCTTTCCATGCATGCTGTGTCAGGAAGAATTGGAATTATCTGACCTGAAGCTTGGACCATATCTCATCCTAAATGTACTTTGCAGTTAAACCAGACTGAGCACAGCGGAGGTTTGCTACCACCTGGACTGTTTACTACATGACAGACTTTGGCACAGTTCCTAGATAATGTGAAGAAATGATATATTTTGTTTCTCGTTGGCTGATGAGTGAACAGTTTAATATAACACAGATGTTGATCTCATATCAAAATAAGTCTGACCCGTAAGTACCAACTTGCATTCTGCACAAGCCTTTCAGCAAGCAATTTGGCAGCATTTCAGAGACATAAAAATATTTATAGGTGTTGCGTATTCAATCTCACTCCTAGCAATTTCTCCCTAAAAGAATAACCTCTCCACTAAAAAAAGAAAGTATACTACTCATGGCAGACAAAATTAGAAACAGTTTTAATTTATAGTTACAGGAATTAAGAAATTATTATAAGAACAGCTATTCCTCTGACAAAGATCTCATTTCTAGAATACATAAAAAACTCAAAGTACTAGACTTTCCAAGTAAAAGGCCTAATCAAAATATAGGCAACTTCAATGAATAAACATTTCTCTGAAAAAAACTACAACTAGCTAATAAATCCATGAAAAAAATGTTCAACTTCGCTGGTCATCAGAAATATTCTAATTAAAACAACACTCTAGAAAAGAAGAATTTTTGAAACATAGTCTCACTGAACTAGGAGATTGGGGTCCTGTAAAGCTGATTGGGGAAGTAGGCAGAATATGAGCAGAAAATGCCTGGAAAATATGCACAGAATAGTTCCCACAACCCTGCACCTGGAGCACCCCGGCCTGGAGTGGGAGTGGGACTGCCCAGGGCTGCTGGAAACTCATTTGACTGAGCATCCAGGCCCAGTGTGTGAGTAAGACCACTCGGGGCCCACTGCAAACTCACTGGACCCAACACCCAGGTCCAGCATGTGAGTGGAACTTCATCCATCAGACACACCTGGTGAGGAACCCTGCAGTAGAACTCCCTACAGAGAGGCTACAAGCAAGACCCACCCAGCTGATTCAGGAGCAGAACATCTTGCCAGAAGGGCAAAGTGGGTTCACATCCAAGGGATGCAGCTGGAAGAAGTAGAGCACAGCAGCCAGACCCATGGCAAACCCACCTGGACTGAGTTTGAACTTGGTACATCCAGACCTGGAGCTAAGGTAAGAGCTCTACCAAAGCTCTACACCAAAGGTCAGAAGGCACGGCTATACAAAATGACAAAGAGATGGAGCAAAATGCAGTCTCAGACCCCAAACCCACTCAGAACAAAGGCAGGAGACAATAGCACAGAAGAAATTGGAAATCAATCACACACCTGAAATCTCTGAAATAATGACATCTGAAGTAAAGAAAGAACTGCAGAAAGGTATAGAGGAAATCAGATCAGAAATAATTTCTGAAGTAAAAAAAGAAATGATAACTATAATGAAAGAAGTACTAAGTGCTTCTAAAGAAGACACTGATTTAAAAAAAGAGGAGAGTAGAAAAACGATGGAATCCTTGAATGAGCAATGTAGGAAAGAAGTAGAATGCATGAAGCAGATTCAAAGTGCTATATAGGAAATTAAAACCTCAATCACAAACTGGCAAAACTATTTCAGTGAAAGTGAATATAGACTTTCAGATCTTAAAGACACCATTGCAGCTAGTGGAAAGGTAAGGAACGATCTCTTAAAAACAATTAGGATGTAGGAAAAAATAATTCAACATCTGTGAGATGGTGCAAAGATGAACAACATAAGACTAATAGCATCAATGAGAAAGAAGAAGTCAATACAAATGTTATAAAAACAATATGGGCGGAAGTAATAGCAGAAAACTTCCCAAATATGGGATGACAATCTGACACTCAGGTAATGAAAGCATATAGAGCTCCAAATAACATCAACCCAATTAAAACCATACCCAGACATATAATAATCAAGATCCCAGAAATTCAGCACAGGAACAGTCTACTAAAAGCCGCTAGAGAAAAGAAACATCACATTTAAAGAAAAACTCATCAGAATAATGGTAGATTTCTCTTTACAAACCATCAAGTCAAGAAGAGCATGGAGCAGAGCACTGTAAGTCTTGCAAGAAAACAAATTCCAACCCAGACTGCTACACCCTGCAAAACTCTCTCTCAAGTATAATGGAGAAGTGAAATACTTTCAGGACAAAGAACAGCTAAAGAATTTCATGATGACAAAGCCAATTCTACACAGTTTACTAAAAGATATTCTAGAGAGTTATCAAATGACCACAACTCCATAAAGGAGAATAAAAAGAACCCAACAAATAGGGCAAACAATTAAACAAAGGAGAAAAAGAGGTATACAACAGCAATCTTTCAACTATTCTTTTTTGTACAGCAGCAAAATATTCCCATCAGAATATTCTACAAATGGACTTCTCCTGCACCCTGTAGGTCATTCCTTCTGGGTCTACAGGATGGATATCAAGGAAAAACAGTAGTTCAGTCCCACAAGTGATATCTGGCCACCAGTAAGCGCCATGGACGTTGTGCATGTACACAACATACTAGAACTTTGTGCGATATCCTATCCTCAAACTGTTAGAAGTGCTGGTCATATATTTGTCATTCTAGTCCTTATGTTATGTTTCATTCTCAGTCATTCTTTACTATTATGAAAACTTTCTCTAAGTTGATATTTTTGCATATATTAACCTATTCAAATACTATGTGAGTACTCTGAATTAATCACAGATTGGTACCTATGATGCTCAACTTTCTGGCCTCTTAGTTGAACTCACAATTTAATTCAAATTTTGGACTATTGTTTTGAAATATTTACTTTAATTTTTAATTAATTAAGATTTAATTAATTTTCTGAATATTGTTAATTTTAATTTTTGTTCTATGATTTAGGCTGCATCTTTGAATTACAATCTACTTGTATGACATGGTATGATAGTTTCTGCTAGTATTAGAAACTTTAAAAAGTATATTTTCATTTTCCATTGACTTCTTTTTTACACACACACATATGAAAAAATATGTATGCAACCTGACATAAGATTGACAACTGTTTTGTAGAAATTTTCAATGACCTTTTAATTAATTAATTAATATATATTTATTTATTTTTATTATGGCCGGCTCAACCTGCCCTGGGGGGTGGAGTTGGCACAGCATGTGGTGCTGGGGATCAAAGTGCAGTCCCTGTGGTTGCCTAAGCTTTCCTAAGCAAGCACTTTAGACTGCTGAGCCATCTCGCTGGCCCTTCAATGACCTTTTAAATGGGTTCATCTAATATAATTATATTTTACATAGTTCTGTATAACTACCATTTTGAGAGCTCTTTATTATTTATCCAGGACCAAACAGCAACTTCTCTTGCCTTTTGGACTACAGTCTTTGTTATTTTCTATATGTCATGTCTAGACATATTAGAATACTTTGAGTAAAATATTTTAGTTTTAGTTTTCAAAGATACATATGCTAAGTATAAAATTCAATGAGGATTGAATTTTTTTCAGTCCTTTGAATTAGTCTAGTTTCTTATCTACTTGCTCTTCTGTTTTCTAATGTGGAATAAGGTGCTGTTTAGT
>PVKN010002894.1:0-40078 GCA_004027915.1 Capromys pilorides
AGCAGCATCAGGCGGCACTTTCTCCCTGAGCCCAGAGGGATCAGAAACACAACAGTAGGGCTGGGGAGACAGCTCAATGACATAAACACCTTCCTGTTAAGTGCAAGATCATCAATTTAATCCCCAATGCCACAAAAAAAGAAAGGAAGGAAGAAAGGAAGGAAGGAAGGAAGGAAGGAAGGAAGGAAGGAAGGAAGGAAGGAAGGAAGGAAGGAAGGAGTTTGAGCATAACTTTGTGTAAGGAGGTCCCTAGCTCAATCCCCAATACTGTCAAAACAACTGCACGCTCTGCACCGTATATGTCTCACCCCTTGGTGAAACATTTCTCAAAATGGAAGGTTTGCATAACAGCGCCAAGATACACATTATTGTACAGAAAGATAAGGATTGGAGACGAGCCCTGGGTGATCTCAGTTTCCCTAAGACCATGAGGTGGGCAGATTAACCCCCCAGAGACACGGAATGCTAACCTCAGAGCCCGGTGCCTGTTCCGTGAGCCACAGCCTCTGAGGGCAGCAGCCTCTCAAGGCCAAAAGGACTATGCACATGGACTCAGGTGAGCTCCTCAAGGTGGGAGTCTCTGGATGATGAGGGAAGGAGCAGACGTCAGCACAGAGCCCTTCAGAGTGGAGGAGGAAGGCGGCAGAGGCCATGGTGGTGTCACAGGACACAGCTGGAGGAAGCAGCCAGCGCCAAAGGAGCACAGGTACATGCTGCCCACTGGAGAAGAGAGGAGGCAGATTCTCACAGGTGCCTCCAGAAGGATCCAGCCCAGCTGACACCTGGACACCCGCCCACGGGAACCCATGTCCACCCTTCAGAGTCTGAGGTCACACATGCGTTTTGTTTTGAGCCTCTGGATGTGTGGTGATTTGATAGGGCAGCCGCTGCAACTAATGAAGCCTCTGAACATCAGGGCAGCCTTCCGCCCAGCCTCAGGGACTGCTCCCTACTATATGGGAACTAAGCCAGGGCCAGGAAGACTGCAGGTCACAGGTACCTCTGGGGACAGCACATGCAAGGGAGGTGACAGTGGCCTGGCTGGGGGGAAGCTGAATGCCAGTCAGGCTCAGGACACATATGGTAGGTTACAAAGATTCCTTCAGCCCCACCCCACACTATGGGCTGCTGCCCAGTGGGCACCCACAAACTCACATATGCAAACACACTGACACATGCGTGTGAGTATCAGCAGGCACGTGCAGGCTGCACAAATGCCAGCTTCCTCCACTGTGGTCTCCTCAGGTGCTAGAGCACGCACCAGACCTGGAGACAACACCAATACCTGGGACCCAGACCCTCAGCTATAGAAGCTCAGGTTCCCTGCACTTGCTGAAGGATGATTAATCCAGCTGGTTCCAAGGAAGAGCTTTCGTGCTGTGGGCCATGCGGTCGTGATTGCCCACACAGATCTTGTTAACCAGCCAGGTGGTGCCGTTGTCGGTAAGTGACTGGATGTGCACATGTGTACATGCATGTAGACAGGGGCCTCTTATGCTACATCCCAGGGACCTGTACCTCCCCTACCAAGGCCTCTGCTCCCTGGCAGTTGGTGCCCATGGCATGGGCCCTGCTCTGGGTGCAAGTGGTCCCTCCAGCAGCCCCTCCAGTGGCCTGGCAACCTGTGCAGGGCCAGCAGGGACAGCAGGAAAGACAGAGGCCAGAGAGGCTCTCTGATTTCCATGACAACAGTTGAAGTCTGGGGCGATGTGAGCTGCAGCTGCTCGTGTGTGGGCGGAAGCGAAATTCTGCGAGCAGGGTCTGCCCTGCAGCTCAAGGCAGGGGCCCAGCTCCTGCTCTTGGGCCTGTCACACCTGTGTGTGCCTGTGTCTGCGTGAGCTTGTGTGAGAGTGTGTGTGTGTGTATGTGTGAGCATGTGCAAATGTCCACGTGTGTATGTATGTGCTCCTGTATGTGTACGCATGTGAAAGCATGTGGTGTGTATGCAAACGTGCTCGTGCATGCTGCATGTGTGTGATTTCAAGCACATGCATATATTCATGTGTTTAGGGTCAGGGAGCACAGGCTGGCTGTAGAGGAAGAGGCACTAGGTCAGGCCAACAGATGTCAGACACGCTTATCCCACAGCCCTGGGAAGAGATGTCATTCCATGCAAGAGGAGCAAGGGAAACTCTACACTCAGGTGGGCCAGGATGGGACCAGCAGCAATCAGGGGAAGGGGAAGAGGATGAGCCAGTATAGGGGTTTCAAGGCCCCAGATGGCCCTGCCACTGTCCCCAAGCCCAGAAGGTCAGTCTGGCCTTCTGTGAAGGGTAGATAGCTCCTAGAAGGACCCCATGAGGTGAGGCCCAGCCTGGTCTCCAGCCCTAGCCTTGAGGATCACAGCCAGCAGAGTCCTGCCCCAGTGCCCAACCTTGGGCCCTGCACCGTGGCCTCTGGGTGCCCTGTGAATGCCACGAATACTGCGATCTGCTTCACCAGGAGCCTTACCAGGCTGTAGCCAGCAGCCCTGAGCCACTGCTAAGCACCCCACAGTGCCCAGGCACCACAGGAGCAAGGCACACACAGGAACACGTGCTGTTTGGTCAGACCACACCCAAGCCCTGTGCCCTGTGGGCCATGGGTGGTGTCCTCCAGGCCCAGCCCATCCTGCACTCTACTCACTTCTAGGGGCTTCCTGAAACCCTATAACCGTGCTCAGGGGCCCAAGGCAGTGTCCACCACACTCCAGGGAGGGCATGGTGAGCTCACAATGACTCTGTCCCCCCAGGAGCTTGTGTCGGTGACAGTGGGACTGCGGCCTCCTGAGGACTGACAAGAATGACCAGTGCCCAGTCCCCAGAGGGCTTCGTTTAAAAAAAAAAAAGAAAAGAAAAAACAAAACTTGGTATTGAATCCCAGCCCTTCATAATTTTTCTTTTTCTTTGAGACACAGTCTTGCTAAGTTGCCTACACTGAGAACGAACTTGCAATCCTCCTACCTCTGCCTCCTAAAGTACTGTTATTTCAGGTGCAGCTACACGGCAGTGCCTGGTTCCAGCATGGATTTTGATAAGAGAAATGCACGCACCTCTCAAAAGATGGGCTAGAAGAAAAAAACAGTAGAGAAAGCCAAAGGGAAGAAAACAGGAAAAAGAGGCTGAGTGAGGGCAGCCCCGGCTGGGCCTCCCTGCCCCTCCTCAGGCCTGCTCCTCCCTCCTCCACCCCCACGTGTGGGCCTCACGTCCTGAGACTCCAGGAGGCCTCCACCTGCGGACGCCCACGCTCCCGGCTGGCATCCATGGCTGTCTTCTCTCTTGGGTTCTCTAGGGGCACAGAGCCAGTGCGGGGGTGGAAGGCTCGGGAAAAAGGCCTGACTCACAGGCTCGTGGAGGCTGAGAAGGCCCGAGCTCTGCATCTGCAGGTGGAGCCCTGGGAGCCGGTGCGTGATTCAGCCTGAGCTGAACCATCGAGGCTGGAGGTATAAATCCGAGCCCAAAGGAGAAAGGACGCCCTGACGTGGGCAGGCAGGCAGGCAGGCAGGCAGAGAGGAGAAGGGGCAGAGCCTTCCTGCTGCTGCTGCATTCCGTGCTTTTCAGAGCACCCTGGGGAGGCAGCGGCTTTACTGAGTCCACAGATCCAGCACAGACTTCATCCAGAGACACCCAGGGAGGGGCTCAACTGCACCCCGCACTGGCAGACTGGCTGGCATTCCCCCTGAAACCCCACTTTCCTGTCTGGCCTGGGTGTAGCTGTGGCTTAGGACTTGCCTGTGGGCCTTTGGGCAGACAGGATCCCATGACCACCAAGCCCCAAGCCCAGTCCTACGGTGTGGGGATCACTGCAGGTGCTGAGGGGGCCACCCACAAGGGAAACGCAAGGGACAGCAGAGGAGACTAGCCGAGGAGGAAGCCACCCTGCCTGCAACTGCCAGGCATGTTTACCCCATCCAGAAGGAAGAGTGATCCAGAAGCGCTGGGGTACAATTCCCACTGGCGTCCTCAGTAGGGACTCCTGCATTGTGTCGCCTACCCAAAGATTTGTGGAACCCTTCAGCCCTCACTCACTTAGAAGTGGGGTCTCTGCAGATGTGTGTAAGGGGGGGCAGATGAGGTTATGTTCCCTTGATCCAAATGACAGCATCCTTTTAAAAGAAGACACAGAAGGGTGGCCAGGTCCTGGAGTGACTCAGCCACAGCCCAGGGTGCTGGGACTGTGCACAGCCCCCAGTAGAGAGAGGCAGGAAGGGCCCCAGGCCACCTGGGAGCCCTCACGAGCATCAGCTTTCTGGCCTCCAGAGCTTAGGAAGGGTGTCGCTGCTGCTTCAAGCCTTTCAGCTTGGGCTTCTTTGTGAGGGCAGCCACAGAGCATCATGACCACAGCTGGGCCTGGGCCACAAGCCATGCCCGCAGTAGGGACCAGTCCTGCTGAAGCCACAGGGACAGAAAGGGCTCAGAGCACAGGAGGAGGGTCCTCCCTCCTGCAGGCCACACATCCAGCCTTTGGCTGTCCTGAGGCCACTCTGTCATTGTAGTTCAAGAGCACGTGCTGTGCTGGAGTTTTAAGCAGCATGTGGGGCATCTGATTCTAAGTTCAGGGAACTATGGAACAAGAAACAACCCCAACCCAGGCACCAGGGCTGAACTAGGCCTTGTTCTCAGGGGGACCAAGAGGGTACCAGAGACCTGCACAGAGGCTACAGAGCAGGAGAGGGACACATCAGAGTGGGAGGGCACCCGAACAGGATCCTCAAGTGCTCACCAAGGAATATCACCAAGGGTTCACGAGTGAGGAGGCCAGCTGGGGAGTAGGGGAATCTCAAAGAGAGGCCCAGTGCGCCTGGGAGCCTCCTCCCTCCGTCTCTCCACACCCCTTCAGCATTATTAAGGTTCCCGGTGTGAAATCTTTCTGGAATAATGAGGAAATGGTAGCAGGGAGCCCTGTGGCCGGAGAGAACGCTGTGGGCTCTGGATGACCTGGGGGCCTTGTCCACCTAAAAAGTAGTGGGCAGTGAGGAAGGCACCTCCAGAAGTCATTGTAGCTCAGTTTCTGCATCCCTAGCTAAACCACCATTTCTCCTATTACTTCCCCAAAGTTTCAGTGTAGGATGCATCTGCTCTGACTCACTTATGGCTGAGAGCACCAGGCCAATTTGGGATGGCTCTGCTTTCTCTTGGGCAGTGAAGCCCCCAGGCCCAGGTAGCAGTTCCAGAGGGAGAGAGCAAGATGACTTCCCAAAAGCCCCTAGATCAGGAAACATCTTAGCCAATGTTAAAGTGTACAGCAAGAGCACAGTTTTAAACATTTTTCTCCTTTCTTTTCCCAAAGGTAGCAGCAGCTTGTTGGAGGGGTGGGAGGGTGGGGGGTTGTATAAGGGACATCCTGGGAATCTGCTTTTAATCACCTGTTTCTCAGGAGTCTTGGGCCTGCCCACTGCCCCAGCCCCTCTACAGAGGTCCACTCTATCAGTTCTGCTGGGGGGATGTCCCCAGATGGGGTGGCCTGGGGCCTGAGCAGACCCCACACTCTGGAGATTTCTGGCCTGGCCCACATAGGATTTTACTATTGTTTAATACCCAGCCAACATAGTCTGCACCCCCAGCAGAGGGACCAGAGCTAAAGGGGTATTTGTAAGAAGCTGAGTTGGCTAAATATTTTATGCCCGTGGATGCAATGGTGGGAATGACCAGTGGAGGAGACAGGGAGGAGTACACACTGTGCCGTGTGCCCAGCGTGGCTGAGGTCCCCACCTCAGGCAGAACTTCCCAGAGCAGGCTCTGCACGTTCAGCTAATGGGGTGCTCAAGGCAGTGTCCCCAGGGTGTCCCAGTGGGTAAGGAGACTTCTTGGGCCCCTCCCTGGGCTGAGGACCTGACCCTGGGATCTGGCCACTAGTCCTGGGCCGGCCTTCCCGGGGAGTCTTGTGGGTGCAAGGAGAGGTCCCTGATTCTGATGTCCAGTGACATCTTTCCTATGTTCCCGAGGAAGCCACAGCCCTCCACCCTTTCCTAGAGTTCAGCTTTTTGACTATGATATGGTGCAAAGGCCCAGCTTACCACCATGCTGCCTCCACCAGAGTAGAGGCTAGGAGCCTCCCTTTCTCCACAGGGCTCCCAGTCACCCTACGCTGACTGTCCCTACCTTAGGGTACAGAGATGAGGAGGTCAGAGCCTCTGCAGCCATCCTGGCCTCACTGCATTTTTCCTGGCATATTTAAAATCCCAGGTCCCTACTGAAGCCACGGAGCATAGCTGTCAGGGCCATGTTAGGTCTGCAGTCTGGGAGACCCCTCAAAGCCCCAGAGTGGCACTGTCTGGGGCAGAAGCAAAGGCCCAGATCGCTGGGCTGGTTTCTTGTCAGGGTCCTGCACTGACACTCTCCACCCTCTCTCTGAGCAAGACAGCCCTTGGCTCTCCCAGACAAGGAGGAGGAGGAGCCAGCAGGAGGCACAGAGGGACCCGCAGAGGAGCCGTGTCGCAGATGAGCCATACCCAGGCCCTCTCACACAAGGCAGCTTCTTCCCATCTTGCACAGGGCTCTGTGAGAGGGGGTGTCTGAGGAACAGGCTTCACTTGGGGGCGGGCCACTCCTAAGGATATAGCAGTGGGTCCCCACAGTCAGGGTCCCATGATACCAACCCACACCAGAAAGTCCTCCTCTTTTCGAGAGACACACACAGAGCAGCACTGTGTCTTCCTTCTAGGGGCCCCAAAGAGAGGATCCAGGCAAGGAGAAGGTATGGGAGAGAGGATCAGGGAGTTGGTGGAAGAGGCAGGTCACAGAGAGGGACACAAGGCAGAGGGCAGGTCGGGGCGGCGCAGCACTGGGAGAAGGATGCTATAACCCCCACACACATCCAAGGTGAAACCATCACTGTCAGAGCCACTGCAAAGGTGGCATCACAGGGCAAGGGGGCTTCCACACTCCTGCAACAAGGAGCTCATCTGGGCATCAGAGGGCGGCCTCGACCCCACTCAGGACTTCTCAGCTTCTGGAGCCGCATGATAGAGAAGCCCAGCTTCTAGTCTGCCCCACCCAGGTGTTCTTCAGTGCGGCACAAAGGAACTGAGATGGGGGAGGAGGATGAAGGGGAGGGGACAGCAGTGGCATCACCACTGCTATCAGGTGCGATGGGGACCTTGATCAAGATGCACCCTTCCTGCAGATCAATGGCAGCAGAGCCATTAGACACAAAAAAGAGACAGAAGCGAAGGGCCTGATCAGCAATCAATACCAGGTTAACCAGGACAGACAGGAAAGGGCCCGGCAAAGGAGGGCAGGGCCTGCAGCTGACGTCCAAGCCAGGAGAGGTGGCCCCAGGCAGCCCGTCATACATGCTCAGCCAACGCCCTGCTGCGGCCCAGAAAGTAGGGGCTCACAGAGCTTCTGTGAGCATCACAGGGGCATCACAGGTCCTCCGGTCTCCTGGGTGTCCCAAGTAAGCTGACCAGCAGCATACGCCAGAGGAAGGCAGCCTATGGGGCTCGGCCTGGGCGTCACAGAGCCTCGGGCTGGGAGCAGGTACAGAAAGGACGCGGTGCTCATGAGAGATGGATGAGGACAAGCCACAGAACCCAGGACCCTGTGTGGGCCAACCACAGGGCACCCACAGCGAGGTCACACCAGCCGGGCCTACTTCCCAGCCCACGTCTCTGCAACAGAGGCTCAGGGTCCAGTAGAGGCCTGTGGGCTCTGCTTGCAGTCCAGTGCCCTCTTGCTTGGAAGGGGCGGCTCCCCCAGCTCAGCCTGCTGGCCCTAAGCTATCCCTAACTGGGAAGGCCTGACAGAGTCTTCTGGGCCTGACGGTCCTGGGCTCCTCCCAGGAGAACAGAAAGCCAAGCTTCTCAGACTCTGCACTGTCTACCCCTTGGGGAGGCAAAGGCCTCAGGAACAAATCAGCACCACCTGCAGCCTAAAGTGACCCTCACAGGTCCAGGCGTGTGGCCAAGGTTGGCAGGTGGTCAACAAGGACCAGGACAGGAAATGGGGAGGGGAGAGGAGGAGGCTGCATGGGCTAGCACCTCCCTGGCCTGCGGTAGCCATGTCAAAGCCCAAGACAGCAGGGCGGGCGCGCACCCAGGAAGAGGGCTCAGAGACACCCAGGGAGCAAGTGAGGGGCTGAATTTTTGGGGGCCTCAGTTCCCTCATAATCAAAGCCAGCACAGCTGCTGAGGCAACAGATGTGTGAAGCAGAAGGGATCTCAGGAAGCAGCAGCTCCAGACCAGACAGAGGTATAGCCGGGACCATGGAGAGGGTTGAACTATGATGAAAAACGCACAAAACAGGTGTCCAGGTGCAACTGAGGCCGGGAAGTCAGGGGGCCTCTGCGGGGTGACGGGGATGTTCTGGAGCTAGATGAAGGCCACTACACTAAACGCCACTGTTACTCACTTTAAAATCATTTCTTATGTTGCATGAATTCATCTCGACAAAATAAAATTGACGAAATAAAGTGAAACAACAACTGTAATGGTGAACAGCAAACGCCCACGGGCAGAGGCCATGCTGAGCAGGGTGCAGCCCCGCTGCAGAAAGGAACTCGGGGCAGGCAAGTGACTTGCTGTAGGGGCAAAGAGGACCTGGAAGGATTCATTTCTCAAGAGTCCACTGTTCAGAAATCAAGTTGGAGGGGGGATGCAGGAGGAGGTGAGAGGAAGCAAGCAGGGACCGGGCCGCAGCCCTGCCCTGGTCCCCACTAGAAGACCGTCTTCTGAGTCCCAGAGTGGGCACTGGGAAGCTGCTGCACGGGCCCTGAAGCAGCCCCTGAAGAGGCTCCTGGGCTGGACACCAGGTGTCCACAGTGACCTTCAGATACAAAACCCTGACCCCCACACCCACAGGAGCCAGAGCCCTCCTCCATAGAACCACAGCACACCAAACAAGCGCTACTGTGGTCTTTCTCTGAAAGACCTTTGAAAGGGTATCTGGGAGCTCTTCATTGCCAACATCGGAACTCAGAATGAGCCATTCCTCCAGCATGGAGCCCAGCCCAGAGAACTCAGGACCCCACCTCCACTGGACCCAGACCTTCCCAACATCTCCCTGGGCCAGTACACCCAGCCTCGGCTGGCTTGGTCCCCACCTTCCCTCCTCTTCCTGGGGGCCGTGTGGGCTCAAGGTCCCCCCACTCTGAGGGGTGGTCAGAGCAACTCAATGCCCCCCACACACACCAGCTAGAGCTGCACTGCCCACAATGCTCCCAGTGGCGGCCAAAGCAGCCCCTTGCCACCCACTATTTACAAGGCCCAAGTGGTTCTGTGCCCGAATGTGCTGCAGGCCTGCTCAGGAGCCCCAGAACTCTCAGGGCCCCTCCAGTGCAGTGAGCCTCAGCGACAAGCTGGTTGCCATGAGAGGGCAGCAAGATCCAGGGAAGCACAGGACAGAGCATGCCCAGCGCTGAGCCTGGGGAGACAGGGGGACCCAACAAGCCCGGAGCAGGCCTGGGCCACAGCCAGACCTCAGCCTTATCCCTATTCAGCCCACGGTGGCCGGGAAAAGCCCCCGCAGGGCTGGAGCAGATGGGCGGCTCCAGACCCCAACCCGGCCGCCATCTGTCCTGACAGTCGCAAGTGCCCAGGCAGCCCCTCCTCCTGGCCACCATCTGCTGCCCTGCCAGGCCCCCTCCCAGCTCGCAGACCTGAGAGGGGGTGGGGCAGGAGCCAGAGCTAGAGCCGGACCAGGTGTCTAGGACCAGGCCCATCTGGCACCTCGGGCACGGAAGGGCATCACGAGTGCTGACAGCTCCAATGGCTGTCTCAGGACATGGTGAGGGGCCCTAAGGCGCCTCAGGAGAGAGGGTCAGGCCCGCTCCCAGCCCAGGCACTCGTGGTGCACCCCACCCTAGTGGGAGAGGAGGAATCGATGCCAATGCTGCAGTGGCAGGTGCCAGTGCAGGGGACGCGCTGGCCTAGGGCTGGTGGAGCCCCAGCACAGATGGGGCAGGACATCAGCAGCCTGGCCCAAGGACCAGCAGCCAAACCCGGAAACCAGTGCCTGGAGGGCAGGGCCCCAAGGGGACACACAGCCCTCACTGTCTGGGCCCCTGGCCAAAGCCCCTGAGAGTCCAGATAGGAGGCTCAGGTGCAGATGCAGGCAGCCCCAGCCCAGTCCACCACGGGCTTGCAGGGCTCCCCTGGGGTCCACCCTGCTCCAGAAACAGCCCAAGCATTGTCTCCTTCACCCCACCCTCCTCACTCCATGGCCCACAAGCCCAGGGATGTGAATTCCATAGGGTGCCCTGCAGACTCTGCTCTCTCCTGATTTGAGGCCCCGGGGCCTGACTGGAGGGTGTGGGCAGTAGGAAAACATAAGGACAAAGTGTCAGACTCCTCAATGCAGCCTTGTCCAAAGCCTGAAAGCAAAGACCAGAAGATTTATGGATGGGCAGCGCCACCTGGTGGATGTGTCAGAGATGACCAAAGTCATGTTGTTTAGGGTTAAGGATTTATAGTCTTGGGATTTCTACGCCTACGTCGGCCAGCTGCTGCCCTGTGGCATCTGTGACTGTTAGAAGTCTCTGCTCCTCATGTGACTGAAGGGTAGAGCCCTTTTCTAACATTGCAAGGCCTTGGGTTATGTCCAGTCGCAGGAAAAAAGGAAAGAAGGAAGTAAGGAAAGGAAGGAGGGAAGAAAAGAGGGAGGGAGGGAAGAGGAAGGGAAGGAAATGAAGCTTTTGTCCCCCTATTTTGCCTACCTTGATCTCTAGATCTACCCATTCTGTTTTCCTCAAACGAATGATTCTATTCTTCATGGCTGAGTAACCCATATGTGCACGTTGTGCCCCACACTTGCATCTTCTCATCTGATAACGGGCACCCCACTGGCTCCACTGTGCTTCCGAAGCCATGAGTATCCAAGTGTCCCTAGAGGACCCTGGCTTGGATTCCTTCAGCCATGTGCCAATGCATGGTGCCCCCTAGTTTTAGGCTGTTGAAGAATCTCCATACTAATTTCCATGCTGGTTTTACTCGTTTACATTCCCACCATTCATATCTTTTGTCTTTTTTTTTATGTATTTAGTACAGTGTCTACAGGGTCTCACTATGTAGATCGGACTCATAGTGATCCTCCTGTTTTCAGCCTCCCAAGTGCTGGGATTACAGGCGTGTGCCACCAAACCCAGTCTCAATCGCCCTCTCAGCGCACCCTGGGGGCAGGACCAGCACACACCCTGGGGATCAAACCCTGGCCCCTGCGCTCTGCCTAAGCAGGCGCTTTAGTCCACTGAGCTATCTGGCTGATTGTGTGTGTGTGTGTGTGTGTGTGTGTGTGTGTGTGTATGTGTGTGTGGTATTGGGGATTGAACTCAGGACCTTGCACTTGCCAGACAAGCACTTATTCTACCAAGCTATCCTCTCAGCCTGTTGTTGTTGTTATGTATTTGGAATAAGGCCTCACTACACAGCTAGACTCATAGTGATCCTCTTGTTTTCAGCCTCCCCAGGGCTGGGATTACAGGTGTGCGCCACCATACCTGGTCTCAGTGGCTGGCTCAGCACACCCCGGATCAGGGCCAGCGTGCACATGGTGCCAGGGATCGAACCCCAGTCCCTGCACTTGCCTAAGCAGGTGCTTAGTCACTGAGCTATCTCACCAGCCCTCACTCCCACCATTCATTGTGGGGTCATTTTTTATTTTTATATTATTGGTGATTGTCACTCTGACCCATGTCATTCTGGGATGAGATAGAATCTCAGTGTTGTCTCTCTCAGTTTACATTTCCCTAAAGGATAAAGATATCGAACATTGCTCATGTGTGTATTTATTGTCAATTTTTATTTATTCTTTTGAGACAGGTCTGCTCAATTCCTTTGCCCATTTACTGTGGGGCTGTTTGATTTTTGGTGTTAAGATTTTGAGGTCTTCATATAGTCTAGATATTAATTCTCTGTCAGAAGAGCAGCTGGCAAAGATTTGCAACTACTCAGTCTATTGTCTCTTCACTCTGTTAGGTGTTTCCCCTGCTGTGCAGAAATGTTTTATAGTAACTCGATGTGGTCCTGCTCCCTGATTTCTACTATTATTTCCTGTGCTGCTGGCATCCTACTCAGGAAGTCTCTGCCCATGGCCTCAAGTGTCTTCCCTGTTTTCTTCTAGCAGTTTCAAAGTTTCAGTGTTATACTGAGGTCTTTGGTCCATTTCTAATAGATTCTTGCGCAAGTTGAGTGGCGGGGCTCTGGTTTCAATCTCCTATCAGAAGGCATCATTCTCCCACCTTTTAGGGAGGTTATCTTTCCTCCTGTGTGTATTTTTGCCTTCATTGTCCAGAACCAAATGGCTATCGTTTTTTTAGGTTTGTCTGTGCCCTCTATTCTGTTCTATGAGCCTACTTATTTTTATGCCAGTACCAAACCGTATTTATTATTATGGCTTTGGAATATAATTTGAAACCAGGTATCGTAACACCTCTAGTTTTACTTGCTTTGCTTAGGCGTGGGTTGCTGGCGCCTTGGTTGGAAAATTTGATTCTTTCTCGGATTCTAGCCACAAACTGAGTTGGATAAGAACTGAGTCGGGTGCAGGGGTTACATTCAATGTCAACCATGTGGGGAAAGTTGATTTGGTTTTCGTCCAGTTCAGTCTGTGACCAGAATCGTGGGGAGAATTGGGTTCATGGTTCTGACTAAGGTGCCGCTGTACAGTATTCTGGCCATGATTCCACGTGAATTTTAGGGTTTTTTTCTAATTCTGTGAACAATGGTGTTGGGGACTTTGATGGGCCTTGCCTTGGCTCTGGGCATCACTCTTGGCAATTTGGCCATTTCACTGTTCATTTCTACCTATCTGTGAACACGGGAGGCCTTTCCGTCTCCTGGTGTCATCTTCAGTTTCTCTCTTCAGTGTTTAGTAACAATCACTGTAGAGGTCGCTCACTTTCTTGGTTTCCTGTTTCTTTCTCAGCTATTGGTTTAGCAGTGTTGATTTTGCTTCCTGAAGATTGTTTCAAACCTTACTGACTTTCTGTGTTGGAGGCAGTCGACCTCCACCCTGGGCACGTGCGTGGGCCTCTGATGCAACGGGTGCCCCACTGCCAGTCTTTAGGAAACAGTTGGAATCGCTGGCCAGGTTTTAAAAAGCAAGGTGAATAAAGCTAATTGAAGCACACTGAATATATAATACATGTAAGTATATTTTAAAGAGAGAAAGAAAACCAAACAAAATAAGCTTTTTAGAAATAATCCTGGCCTCCACATCTCTTTTGAGAATTGTCACTTAAAAGGATGAACACTTGGGCTCGGGAGACAGCTCCATAGCTAAGCATCTGCCTGGCAAGCACAAAGACCCAAGTTCGATCCCCGGTACCATATGCTGGGCTGATCCCAGAACCAAGGTCATGCTGTGCCAGTCACCAAAACTGGGTGTGGTCTTTCCCATGGTGCAGTTGGAGAAGAGGCATGTTCTAAGAATTTTAAGCCCAAGAAAAAGTGATGGAAAAATCAGGAATGGGTCCTATTAACTATATGACATCGGATACAGCTGTAGAAATTGAAAATCTTCCTTATCTAAATGGACTCAAAGAAAACCCGTGAGGAAATTTGTTCACGTTCCCAAGTGTTCAAACAGATTCTTCCAGTGACTCAGCCATAGAACCAAGACCATTGCCTTTGAAGGCTATTTTTGAAAGATTCAAGAAAAAGGAGAAATGCAAGAAGAGGAAGTACAAGCCAAAGTTAACACCAAGAAGAAAACCAAAAGGAAAGAAAAACACTAGAAGGTCACAAATAGATTTTAAAAAATCAAAGTAAATGGACCTACGTTCCCAATTTCACAATCGGAGGATGGAAGGAAAGCATTACCTTGCAGGGGAAATGTAAGTTTTGAGCAAGTTGTTGCAAGAGGATTTTTTAACGATATTGAAAAACTGAAGTATGAACACCACCATAAGGAATCACTGAAACAAACGAATGTTGGTGAAGATTAGTCGCAGATACAAATGCTTGGATGATGGTGGTGCCATTTCTCGTCCTGAAGAGTCAGAAGCAGAACAGACAACACATCTTGAACGCAATGCATGTGACATCAAATTAGTAGAGGAGAGTTGTTTCATCATAAGTTCTGAGTTTCCAAGCAATGTGAATGTGCATTGACCACTAGAGAATAATAAAGAAGCTGCTTTGTCTACAAAGAGAGTTTCTAAGGCCAGAGATAGTGGGCAGAGGGCAGAAAAATCTGAGAAGGATATAAACATGTGAATGTCAAACAAGGTGAACAACATACAGAAAGTGGTGTGGTTTTTTTAGACAGGAAAATACCTTTGAAGTCTTAAACCAAGAACTAAGAAGAATAAAGACTTGAACAGGTTTGTGGAAGAGACTAAAGAAATAACATTTCAAATTTTCAAGCACTGGAGAAAAGTGGAGCTAGCACTTTTGAGTCCTGCTGTCCTCTATCAGTGTTTGTTACTCAGAGCTCAGATGTCACTGGAATGTTTGAAAGAAAACGTTCGTCACTGCCATCCAACCAGCTGCCACAGATTCCTCGGAACACAGTTTTTAACCCCAACACAAGGCTCTTGGTTTGATTCCCCAGCAGCTCCAAAACAGCTTTCTAGTTTCAACTGCGGTTTTCTGTATGAGCGCCATTGTATAGCTGACTTCTGTTAAGTATGCGTTACATTGTACCCTGGCACTTACGTGTGTTTTTGCCTCACCTTTGTCTTACCTTTTGTGGACTTAAATGGGGCCTGCAAGATAGCTCAGTGGTTTAGAACGCCTGCTTAGGCAAGCTTAGGCAACCACAGGGACCGCAGTTCAATCCCCAGCACTACATGCTGCACCAGTCCCACCCCCAGGGCAGGCTGAGCCAACCATAATAAATAAATAAAGTTTAAAAAAAAAAAATAGAACTTAAGTGAACAGGTGCAGCAAATAAATCCTCTTTCGCAACCCAGAACTCACTGTTTGGTATGCGTTTTGATACATAAAAGAAGGAATATTACTGCTAGGTGCAGTGGTTATAGATCTGTGATCCTGAGGCTGAGGCAAGAGGAATTAAGTTTGCAACATATAGTGAGACTGCCTCAAAAAAAAATAAAATAAAATAAAATAAAATAAAAAGCAAAAATAAAAAATTAGTGGTTACCTAATGCAAATAAAAGTGATGCCGATGAGTTTGCTAAAAAAAGAAAAAAAGAAGTGTGGTGATGTGTGCCCATAATCCCAGTGCTGGAGATCCTGAGGCAGAAGAATCACCATGAGTCTGAGCTGCATAACAAAACCCTGCACCAAATGAATAAATAAATGAATATTTTTTTAAAATTGTCATTTTGCAGCTTCCAGTTATTTTGTGAAAGGTCACTGGGCTGGAAATATAGCTCAGTGGCACAGTGCCTGCCTGGCAAGCACAAGGTCCTGAGTTTGATTCCTGGTACACATGCACGCACACACACACACACACACACACACACACACAAAGTCATTAATGGGAAAGACCATTACATGGGGCATGGGTAATGCAGCACGACAGGGTGAGCTTGAGCTGTGACCCTATCCCCACCAAGGATTTTGGGAGCCACAGGAATGTCTCCATGACAACCTCAGGGCTCTCTTCCCAGGCAGGGAGTATAGTAGGGGAAAAGAGAGATGAGGAGCCTGAATTCAATCAAGTTTGGGGAGCTGAACTTCCATTTTTAGGAATCTGGGACTAGAAGGACACCACGAGGGAGAAGTCAAAGGCTCAGGGCAGGTGGGACGCTTCACGGATGGTCAGGCTGCTCCCTTCCCCCGCCCAGGTGGCAGGAGAGAGGCAGGGGGAGGGCTGGCACTGGAGCAAGCAAGATGCCCGGGACCTGAGGGTCGCTCCAGCTCATGTGGACCCCTTCTAGAGCCTGGCTGAAACCAACCAACAACAGAAAGGTATTTTCCAAGCAGTCAAAGAAATATGATTCTGCATATGGCCAGAGGGGATGCTGTGGAATTTGGGCTAGCTGGCGCTGTTCTGGTGGAGCTGCAGTTATTCCACACAAAGCCCAGCCTGCAGCCAGAACTCCCTCCTGACATTCATGAGATGCAAAAGATGGGGTTCCGGCTTTGAGGTTGGAAAGTACTTGGACAAAGGAAAAGAAAATGCATGAATGTGGCCACGTTGTGCCTACCACATTGTCACAGCCCCACAGGTGGAAAGTCCTCTCTTACTCAGCTTCAAGTATTCTTTTTTTTTTTGGCGGGACCAGAGTTCGAACTCATGACCTTGCACTTGCCAGGCAGGCACTTGTGCCATGGAGCTATCTCCCCAACCCCAATTTCAAGTATTCTAATGAAAGCTTTCATTGTAAAAACATAAGAGGAACAGCATCAGGTCTCCCACACACAAGATGGAAATTTTCCTGAAACAGTAGGAGTTAGGGTTGGGAAAGTCCCTGGGGCCATAGCTGCTGTGTTCTGGCTCCCAAGACCACCAGCCAGTGGGCCCAGTGGGGCCGGTGGGGCCTCCTCAGGGGCACCGGGCACCTAACACATCCCTGCCTGGTCTTGAGCAAGCTGGGCACCTCACTCCTTCCCTCCTGGGCTTTCAGGCCTCCTTGAAAATTGCACCAGAGATGGGCTCTCCCTGAGGCCCTCTGCCAGGCCCCCGAAGCCCTGCCTGTGCTGAGCACAACAGTGGATCACTAGGACCATGGTACCTCACAGGGCAGCTGAGGTTCAGGACCCCAAGATGGCCGATAGTCATCCTGGGTGCCTATCCCAGGGAAGGTGCAGCAACAGGGACAAGGGTTGGAGAGAGGCGACATGGCAGCTGGAGACCTGGGGCAGTCAAGCGACCCTTCCTCCCCGAAGTCTGCCGGAGGAAGCACCTGGCTGGTGGTTTGGTTTTAGCTCAGTGAGACCTGCAGACTTCAGCCTCCGGAAGGCTAATAAATCTGCCTGGTTTGTTTTTTTTGTTTTTTGTTTTTTGTTTTTTTTTTTTACCTCAAGACGGAGTCTCACTATGCAGTTCAGGCTGGACTTGAACTCACAGCGATCCTCCCTAAGTGCTGGGATTACAGGTATAATTTGTATTATTTTCAAATAGTCAAGATGTGTCCATTTGTTACAGTAGCCACAGGGAGCTCCTGTGCCCTCTGAGGTCCATAAAAGCACAGGGAAGCCAGAGGGGTCCAGAGGGTCACCCTGGCTTTTGGGGAAGCAGTCACCTCAGGACCTCCCTGTCCTTCATGGCCTCCCTGCACCCCTACAGCGAAGCTATCCCTGTAGGACAGGCTGCCCTCGGGTGCCTGCTAGGCAAGGCCCTTCAGCCCACTGGGGTGGTAACAGTGCTAGGTGCTCGGAATCCTGGACAGAGACTGAGCACCACCCACAGAAGGAGCTGTGAAAGCCCAGATTAGCAAAGATGCCCCCGAGGGATAGGAGCAGGCAGTGAGGAGCTCACACTTGAAGAAGCCAAGAATCAGGGCCTGTGTGTGGCTTCTCAGGGAGGGAGGAGATCGCTGGGTTCTGGTTGTTGTTTTTGCTGGGTTGGTTCTGGCTTGGCTTGGCTTGGTTTGGTTTGGTATTGAGTTTTGTTTGTTTGGTTAGGGGGTGAAACAGGGTCTCTCCATGTAGCCCAGGCTGGCCTTGGACTCACAGCAATCCTCCTGCCTCAGCCTCAGCCTCCAGAGCGCTGGCATCACTGCACTGCTATGCCAGCAGGAGTAGCTCTCAGAACTGATGCAGAGATTCGCTGCAGTCAGGGGCCAGTCTCCTCCTGTCCACTGAACGGATCACTTTCTATTGTTATATGTACTCTGTGGAGCTGTCATGGTGCCCAAAGCCAGAGGGGAAAGGGTATCAAGAGCACAATGCAAATGAGATTGCAATTAATTATAATTAAGTTGGTGTTAATTTCATAAGCCCAAGATACTCTACAGAGAGAGCCTCCCTGGGTGTGGCCTCATTGTCCAACTAGATACTCTGCGGTTTAGAGAGTGGGCTTCGGCTTCCCCTTCTGCACCTCAGCAGCCCTCCTCTGGCGTCTTTTTCTTTCTCCACCTCCTGCCTCACCTCTGCTGCCCCCCAAGGGTGCTGTCCCAGAATCCATGGCTAACAAGGCCCCCGTGCTCCTGGCCCCGCTCTCTACCCACCCACTCAGCTGCCTGGGCCTGCTCGGCACTCAGAGCTCGGGTCTGCACCCTGTTACGTGCATGGATTTCACACACAGAATTATGGCTGTGGCCTTGATCATCAGAGGTCCCAAAAGCTGAGCAGACCAGGACCCAGGCTCTAGGGACAGTGATCCATCCCAGCTTCCGGGCTGGGACATGACTCTCCCTGAGCAGGCTCTGCGTTCTCCCTGATACAGAGTCCATGATTTAGCATCCTCTTATCTAACCCAGATTAGATGCAGATGGCAAAACAGCATTCTTGTTGGCAGATACTTCCTGTAGTTGCCAAAGTCCTCTCGTGCACCAAGTCCTTCCAGCCACGCAGGGTCACAACATGGTCCCAGAGCTCAGAGTCCTTAATGTCCACTAGCCTCCATCTCTTGTGGATTCCTAGGCCTGAGCTAATCTGGGGGTGCAGCAGGCATACAGACTCCCCCTTACATCCCAACTCTCTCAGATGGCAGAAAGAAACACATGCCTCTCTCTGAACTCTTCAGATAGTAGGTGCCAAATAAAGGTGCAGCGAGCACATGGTGACCTGGAAGGACAGCAAAAGGGGAGAAGCAGACCGCCTCCCTGAGGTGGGACAGACACAAACTGTGCCACCAAGATGGGGCAAAGGAAGGCAAGCCACTAGTCGCGACCCCAGCCTCCAGCAGGAGATTCTGTAGCTGTCCAGGGGCCGGGGCCCAGCAGGACAACCCACTTCCTTGCTCCCTGGATGCTCTGTCCCTCCACTCCACACCAATCCTGGAAACCTGAGTACATATTCCAGGTTCCATGAAACTGTAGCCCCCACTTAGCCTCTGCCAGCACCCCAGCTGTGTGGGTGTCCCTCTAAATGGACCCAGGAGCTATTTATTAGCCATGACAGTGAGATAATCTTTGAGGATGACCGTGGGTCAACACAGAGCAGGTTTCTACCCAGGGACTTCCTAAAGGGACACCGTCCTGCCCCAGGAGGCCTTGGGTGCCAGGCAGTAACAGGCTGGCTGTGCATCATCTGCCCAACATGGCCAAAGGTAGCCCCTTATCTGTCGTTCTTCATTATCGGGACACAAACAGATGCCTATGGGGCTATAAAGTAGGTGAATGGAGATAGCTGATCCTGCTGAGTTTCAGGGACAGATCATGAAAATAGCTCATCTCTGTCACTTCCTTGTCACCCACACCGCTCTTGCTCCAGAGGGACCTGCAGCACCTCTGGCCTTTAGACAAAGTCAGGATCAGCCCCTCCCACTGCATCCTCTGTACTCCCTGCAGCCCCTCTCCCTGGCCCCCAAGGGCAGCCAGGTGCTAGGAGCCAGCAATAGGAGGAGACACCTTGACATGCCTGCAGCCTGGCCACCGGCCTGGCATCAGCCTGAACCCCCCAACACATCTGAGCTGGGTCCTGGGACAGAGGAGAAACCTGTTTTCACCAACGCACCCAGGAAAAACTCTTGTGCAAAACCCCAGACCTAGTGCCCCCAGGATCTATGGCTGGAGCTAAACAGAGCCCAACCAGCAATTGAACCAAGAAGGCGAGGGCAAAAATGCTTAAATCAGAAGCAACTAAGGGTACTACAGAGCCACTTCTCACTTAGCAAGTTCAAAACAGGAAAAGGAATCCCACCGCAGGCCCCCTGCTTGTCTTTCCGTGCCTGGCTTGATTTAGTCAACACTGCCCTCTCCAGTCTCATCTTGGTTACAAAGCACAGGGTCTCATCCTTTTATAGCTGAAGCATATTCACTGTGCACCTGTACCCCATATTTCTGTCGTTATCAGTTGGTGGCCCTCAGATTGTTTCCATTTCTTAGCTCTTCCACCAAGTGCTGTAGTAAACAGGAGAGAACAGATGGCTCTTGAGCGCACAGATTTCACTTCCTGCGGGCATGCACCCAGGAGGGGGGTCGCTGGGTCATGCAGTACTTCTAGATTTAATTTTCCAGGGACCCTCCACCTTGTTCCGCTCATGTGCCAGCATACATTCCCATGCACACTGCGCAAGGGCTCTCCTCTCCCCACTACCTCGCCAGCACTTGTGATCCTCGACCTTCTGATAACAGCCCTTCTCCCCAGAGGGAGGTCGGAGTTCACCGCAGTTTCGATCTACATTCCCAGAGGGCTGGTGATGGTGACCGGCGCTCCCATGCCTCTTTTGTTTGTCTTCTTCTGAGAAATGTGGGGTTTTGGGGACTGGGGAGATAACTCAGTAGAATAAGCACTTGCCTGGCAAGCGGAAATCCTGAGTTTAATCCCCAGTACTGCAAAAAGAAAGAAAAGAAGTGTGGGTTTTGGTCCGTGTCCATTTTGTACCCAGGTTATTTGGGAGGTGTCTTGGTTTGTTTCACTTTGTTGCTGTCAAGTGTGTGGTGTCCTTGTGTATTCTGGGTCGCAAAATCTCATTGGGGGTACGGTTTGCAAACATTTTCTCCCATTGTGCAAGTTGTCTCTTCATCCTGTTGATGGCTGTGTAGTTTGCTGTGCGATCCTATTTTTCCTTTTGCTTCCTGTGCTTTGGGATCTTTCCAAAAAATCCCTGCCCTTTTCACGTCCTGAAGCATTTCCCCAACAGTTGCTGGTTCACATCTGACACTGAAGTCTACAATCCATCCTGGGTTGACCTTTGCAGCAGATGAGAGGCTGGACCTGGGTCCACTTCTCTGCGTGTAGACACACAATCTCCCCAGGCCCTGCCCTTCACAGGCTGCCCGTCTCTTCCCACGTGTGTTAAGCACATCCGTGCAGTCAGCAGCTAAACCCATGTGCGTGCCCTGGCCTCTGGGTCTGCCCCGATGGTCACTGCACTGGTTCAGTCCCCATTTGGGATTTTTTTGTGGCCCCATACAAATATCAGGATAGTAGTTTTTTCTATTTTTGTGAAGAAAGTTATTGGCATTCTGCTAAGGGTCATACTGATTCTATAGATGGCTTTTGGAAGCACGGACATTTCTCACAGTATCGGTTCTTCTGACTCAGAAACATAGGATTCCATTTTGTGTGTGTGTGTGTGTGTGTGTGTGTGTGTGTGTGTGTCCTCTTCCATTTCTTTCAGCCATTTTTTTTGTTTCCATTGTAAATTATTTTAAAATTATCTTCCAAAGTCATGTTTAAAATTTTAAGCTAACTTAATCATTTTTCAAAGGAGAGGGACCGAGGTTTTGTCACTAGGACTTCAGTTTATGAACCTACGCTCCCACAGGGACAGGAACTCCTCCTTGTCCTCGAATTCCTTGCTGTCCACCATACAAAGCACAGCGCTTCCTGGGGCTTCGCACCGGCAGGGGATTGTTGCTGCGCTTAGAGCACAGAACCTGGAGCTGTGCAGGGCGTAATCACCCCTAACTCTCTTGTCACCTCTGAAGGGGCCCGGGAGCCTGTGCTTGCTTTTTACACTGTTCTGCAGCCACCACCGTATCTATCGCCACAGCTCTTTTCTCCTTGAAAGACTAAAACTCCCCCCTTTCTAAACACTGCGTCCTCACTTCTCTTTGCCGAGCACCCCACACCTGTAGTCCCCATTCCACATCCAGTCTCCATGAGTTCGACTACCCTGTGTGTTGGGTGTAACTGGAATCAATCATACAATGTCTGCCCTTTTGTGATGGGCTTGTTTCATTCCTCGGGGTTGACCGATGTCATAGCAGGAGCAGGAGCTTCCCTTTCCCCAAGCCAGGTGGCACTCCCATTGCACATATGTGCACACTCTGCTTATCCATGGAGTGACACATGGTAGCTCCTACCCTTAGCTGCATGGCTGACATGGCTATGGGCTTGCCGGTGTCTCCCAGCACTGTTTTCGGTTCTGTGTAGCGCTCAGGAGTGCTACTACCTGTGGCATTATGCTTCCCCTTTCGTAGCACCATCATGCTGTGTCCCACATGCCTGTGGCATTTTACGTTTCACCGCAGGTACATAAGAGTCCCCGTCCTCGCCCACACTTCCTATTTCCTGCTTTCGAGGTAGTCATTCTAGCTAGCACCTGCTACCGACTCTTTCTGTGGAAATCAACATAAGGGAGCAGGAACAGTTGTGCCCTCCGCGGGACATCGAGGGCAGGCTGA
This sequence comes from Capromys pilorides, assembly GCA_004027915.1. Taxonomy (NCBI): domain Eukaryota; kingdom Metazoa; phylum Chordata; class Mammalia; order Rodentia; family Capromyidae; genus Capromys; species Capromys pilorides. Next base: position 22,067 of record PVKN010002894.1, read on the forward strand.
CCACTCTCTGGGGTCCTGCGATGTGGGGCCCACATCTCTGTACATTTGTCCAATCCCAGAGAATGTACAACCCCCAGAGGGAAGCCCACAGAGCATGTGAGATGGTGATGGGTGGATGTGGTTCCCCAGCTGTGACAAAGACAGCGCTCTGGTGGAGGATGTGGGTACTGAGGACGAGGTGCCAGGCACATGTGGGGACCTCTGTGCCTTCCACTCGGTTGCCCCATAAACCTAAAAGTACTCTTTTAAAAGTGTGCTCCATGTAACCCCAAGTTCAAGGAGAAGAGGAGAGTGAGACAGGAACAGAGGAGCCATGCTTCTGCGCCCATGATTCAGGGCCTAACTGCAAAGGTTCTCCGACAGCTGGGTGTGCACCTAATGTCTGAGGCATTTTGTGATTCAGTGTCCCTCCACTGTTCCAGACAGCATGGTGTATGACAGAGGGCTTCCAGGAGTATGGGACAGGGTAGAAGAAGGGACAGGTGGCCACCAGGACAGTCCCTCTGGGAGCTGATCTGGCATAGGCCGAGTTGTTGAGGTTCTGGCTCAAAATGGGGAGATGCCCAGCCTCACAGGAGCTCAGGCATGAGCATGAGGCAGAGATGGGCATAGGCGACAAAGACCTAAGCCTGGCAACTTTAGATGTAAAAGAAGAAGTTTCTGGAATGGAGGTCATTTCCTGAGTCAAGAGGTGGAGAGGAGTGGCATGGTGATCCTCACAAGGGCATGACCACAGCTAATTTCTAGAACATGCTCATGGGAGCTTATTGGGACTGAGGTGACTTATAAGTGCACTGAGGATGTGGAGATGAGACCTTCCTGCATTGCCCAGCTGGGCCCTGGACCCAGTGACTGTGGCCCTTGCATGAGTCACACAGGAAAGACAGAAGCAGAGATTGGAGTGACCAGCCAAGCTCGGGGGGTTATGAGAACGCCAGTCTTGCACCAGGGGACAGACACAGGAGGGGGATGAGAGCAGCATGGCACCTCAGGAAATGGGCACAACCCTAATGGTGCCACCATCCCACAAAGGCCCTCCTCAAGCCAAATCTCCCCAACCCCCATCTCAGCCCATCCCAGAGTCTGGAGTAACGTGGCCCCTAGTGGCAGGAGCCCCATACCCATCCACAGCTTCCTACGCACCAGCAGGAGGCATGGGGCCAGAAGGACCTCGAGGGAGGGCACCCTGCCAGCCCCACAGAGGGGAGCTGACCCACAGAGCACATAATCCTGTTAAAATATGAATTCTCTTTTAGCCAGGCAGCACTGAGAGAAAGGCCCTGCAAAGTCCTCTGAGGCAGCAGCAGTTGGCACAGTGTCAGTTTTAGCCTGACACTAAAACCCTGCTTGGAGAAAGCTGAGCAGGCCCTAGGAGTCAGAGAACAGCTGGCACTGGGCAACTGGGCCACTTGGGGTAGTCGGGATGGGACAGGACCAAAAGAGGCAGCAGAAGTGGAGGTCTGCCAGGCACTCTGGTAGAGAAGAGAGAGCTGCTGGTCTCAGCTCACCCCTGAGAGCTGTGGGAAGGAATCCTCACCTTCTTCACCTGGTTATAAGAGCCAGGAGCTCCCCAAAACACACCTGACAATCTGCATCCAGCTTGGGGGCTCCACCATATTCCACATCCAAGGAACACCAAGATGAAGCTCTACCCTGTGCCCTGGGCTTTGGAATACACCCCAAAGGGCAGACAGACCCATGCGAGAACTCGTGTCTGGGCATATCCGCGGCCAGGTCCTCAGGTGGAAAGCATCTGTGTCCAGTTTCCTGTGCCTGCAACTCCTTCCAGGGAGCACACACACCACGCACCCTGCAGCCAGGGCTCTCTGGCAGCCCCAGCCCAAGTACACTTGAGCCCTCGTGAGGTTGCCAGTCCGTTGCCCCAAGTTGGCAGACAGCAGGGCTGCAGTGGAGAGCCAGCCATGGGCCCACACCAGGACTGCTGCCCACAGCCTGCCAACATGACCAGCTATGCCTTCCCTCACACCAGGGGGCGAGCACAGGTAACCCTTGCACAGCTGGCCCTGTGGGAGACAATGTGCTCTCTATATGTTCACCAGACACCAACAGAGACAGAGCACAGGCCTGGGCTGGCCAGTCCTCACCTAGAGACGGCTCTCTGGATCTGAGCCCATGCACAGTGGGGACAGATTGGGTAAGATCCACCTGTGCAGGTGTCGGTGCTCCCTGGTCCCCAGACCAAAGAGGCCTCTGGGTTCAGGTCCTGCAGGGGCCAAGGAGCTCCTAGGCCAGAGAAAGAGACAATAATCCCACGCATTCCTATGCAGTGCCCTCAGAGAGCAGCCCTCTGCCCTGCCTGCCCAGGCTCACCCTCCTCAGGAGCTGGGGAGACCCTCATAAAGAACTGGGGTGCTCAGTGCAGTGGTGTACACTGGTAACCCCAGCACTTAGGAGGCTGAGGCAGGAAGATGGTGAGTTCCAGTCAAGCCTGGGCCACATATGAGACCTATCCAAAAGAGAAACTAACGTAAAGAACAGGTAGGATGATAACTTTAAATGTTTCCATTTATTCAGTGGCAAAGAGCAACCTAGAGCCAGGCATGGCAGTACACGTCTATTCTCCTAGCACTCTGGAGACTGAGGCAGGAAGATCATGAGCCTGAGCGTATAGCAAGTGCAGACCACCCTGGGCTACATATAAGACCCAGCCCATCTCAAAAAAAAAAAGATAGTTGGGCTGGGGTGATGACTTGCACCATTTCTAGCAACCCAGAATTAGGTGCCCAGGTGCATTCCTGTAATCCCAGCATCTAGGAGGCTGAGGCAGGAGGATCACAAATTTGAGCCCAACCTGGGCAACTTCATGACTTAATAAGACCCTGTCTCATAATAAAACTCTCTAAAAAGGGATAGGGATGTAGCTCAGTGTGAAGACCTTGGGGTCAGTCCCTCATAACTAAAGAGATACAGAGTAGCCCATATCTGGCTGGATCTGAATCTAGGACAGAGGCTGGAGATGTGTGGTGAACTTGGGGCACCTTATAGAGACAGAGTGCAGAGGTGCTCGGCACACACACACACACACACACACACACACACACACCAGCAATACAGACCTGGCTATGTCTACATGCACATGAATACAAGATACACACCTGTGCTTTCATATACATATATTCACACACATGCATGCACGCACATACACATCAGACAGACAGACACGTGTACATTCATGGACACACATAAACATGCACACACACAACAAACACGCTGGGGATCGTATGACAAGAACACGGGAGCCATTTGAAAGAGCCCCCAGGGGCCAAAGCAAAAACAATTCCAGTAACAAGTTAAGTAATACTGGATTATAATTCAAAGTACTGTATACAAATAAATATGTAGGTATGGGGGAGCAAAAAGCCCTGCTTTACAATTTTGTAAAGAAATGGTGTGGGTAGGGGCCAGGGAGATAGTTCAGTAGAATAAGCACTTGCCTGGCAAGCGCAGGGTCCTGAGTTCAATCCCCGGTACTGCAAAAAAAAAAAAAAAGATGTGGGTGCCTCTCCCTCCAGGAGGCAGGACATCCCCACTGCCAAGTCTTCAGGGCTGCCTCCTCCTTGGCTACAGAGGAGACCAAGGCTGAGACAGCAGGACACAGTGGCGCTGTGGTGTGAGTTCCAGTGGGCTTGCTCCAGGTGGGCGACCATGGCTGGCCTCAGGCCCAGGTCCTGCTGACGATGGTGCCCTCCATGTGATGCGATGAGGCAGTGTTTTGCCTCAGAGTGCTGCCCTCCCAAAACCCACAACCTCAGCCCATTCATGAGAAACAACAGGGTAACCCCACTGAAGATTACCCTACAAATCCCCTGGCCAGTGCTCCTCAAAACTACCCTAGATAGTGGTGGCACACGCCTATAATCCCAGTACTCGGGAGGCTGAGGCAGAAGGATCCCTGGGAGTTTGAGACCAGCCTGGTATACAAAGTGAGCTCAAGGCCAGCCTGAACTGCATAGCAAGACCCTGTCTCTAAAAGACAAAAATAAAGGGCTGGGGAGATAGCTCAGCAGTCTAAGCACCTGTATGGCAAGTGCAAGGATCTAGGTTTAATCTCCAGTACCACATGCCATGCTGGCTCCAGAACCCGGGGCACCCTGTACCATCCAAGCTGCATAGTGAGACCCTGTACAAAAAAAAAAAAAGATTTAAAAAAAATGACTTAGACAAACATGGGGAGTCTAAGAAACTATCAAAACCAGGAGGAATCAAAGGAGATGGAAGACTAAAATTCATGTGGGGGTCATGGAGAGGGCCCAGACCCAAAAAAGAGGATCAGGTTAAAAACTAAGGCAACCTGAAGGAAGTACAGACTCAGGGCCATGATCGCTTGTCAGTATGGCTTATTGTTCATGGAAATAGATCCCCTAACGGGAGATGCTGGCAGGGTGCAGTGATCAGCAGCTGTGTGTCTGTGTCTATGTGTGTGTCTGTGTATTTGTGCATGCATGTATGTGCGTGAGTCTGTCTGTCTGTCTGTCTGTCTGTCTGTCTGTCTGTCTGTCTGTCATGTGGGACTAGTGATTCAACCAAGGGCCTTCTCACCGAGCTGCATGCCCACCCCTCTTTGAAGTTTTTATTTGAAACAGGACCTCGCAGATTGGCTAAGCTGCCCAGCTCAAACTTGTGGTCCTCTTGCTTCAGTGTCCCAGAATGCTGTGATGACAGATGAGCACCACTACAGCTGGCATGTATGGGAGCTCGCTAAACTGTGTTGATAACTTTTGGGGATACCCAAAACTATTGTGAAACAAAAAGAAATCTATTTTTAAAAAATTTTGGAGCTGAGCATGGTGGCATACACCTAATGTCCCAGCACCAAGCGGCTGAGGCAGAAGAATCCCGAGTTTAAAGCCTACCCTGGGCAACTTAGCAAGTTTGTGAAACCCTGTCTCAAAATTAAAATGCAATATAATAAAATAAAAGACCCTGGGCTCAACCACCAGCATTGCAGAAAAGCAAGTTTTGCCTCGCCAGAAAGTATAATAAATAACAAATAATGGCATAAGTTTTTTCCTCTAAATTTATTTATTCATTCAACAAAATTGTGCTGAGACTTACACTAGGTAAGACACTAGCAGTCCTTGGGGTCAGAGCAATGACCAACACACCCGGCCCTGACTTGAGGGGCTCAGACTCTGCTATCGACCCAGGCACACCCAGCACCTGAGTGACAAACATAAATGACAACTGTCACCAGGAAATTTTAAGTCATAAGCCCCCAAACTTTGCACTACCAACTACATGAAGAACCAACGACACTGAGGGCTCCAGTGCTGGAGACACCTTCATCGACTGCCAAGGACAATAAACAGCCTGCTCTTGGACAGCAGAGGAAGAATCCTGACGTGGAGAAGTCCCGAGCTTCTCCTGCTTCATAGCTTGAAATGTCATCACACACCTACTAAGCCACCAAAAGGATTCTAAAAAATAAAAGCTCAAGGAAGGCAGTGCTCAGAGGGCAGAGGGGCCGGGCATCCCCAGTTGCTTCAACCCTCTTCACTTCTGTAGTGCTGGGGGGTGGGGGGTGGAACTTGGGTCCTCACACGTTAGGGATCGCTCACCACTGAGCAACCGCTCCAGCCCCGCTTCAACCTTTTCTATGCTGAGAAGAGAAAGTATTCATGACGTCCGCGGCAGTCGGCAAGGAAGGCAATGGAGCAGAGCTTGTACAGTGGGGTTTCATAGCAGAGATCTCGGGCTCAAGCTGACTTCAACAAAGACAAGCTGTGCTATCTGGCCAAAGGACAGGATGGGAAGGAAAATTACTAAGGGAAGACATCAAGGCCAGGGGAATTCTTGTTAGATCACTCCACGGGGTCCCCAAGCAAGATCAGATAGATCAAAGTAAAGTATGAGGGGTGAGGAATTTGATCAGATCTCAAAGGTGGTGATCAGAAAGAATTTCTGGATGTTCACTGAATCAACCTAGCAAGAGGCCTGCCTGCTACACTAACTCAATAAGCCAAAAAAAAGAGGCCAATTTCTAGGCCTGGAACACACAGAAAAGGCTAACTACAGACGGCCTAAGGAACAGCCTTGTCACCAGAACCCTGTCCCCTGGCACTGGCAGGAACAAGACACCCTGAGGTCATTCATCAGTGCCTCTCTCTAAGAACTGCACCCCAAGGAAGTAAATGCAATGGAAATGAAGGACAGGAATGGAAAAGAAAAGGAGCCCAGGGGTGGCAAGACATTCAGAGCTACTTTGAAAAGAAAATGGGGTCAGTAGCCCCAAAGCCAGTAGCATCCTAAGTGAACAAGACTGGGAACTGGTGCACAGAAGTGGCTAGAAGAGGGCTCTAAATGTGGATTCAAGCTCAGCCTCTAACTCACTGAGGGGCCTTAACCTCTGCTCTCTGCCTCGGTTTCCCCTCTGTAGAGTATTCCTAAGTCCCACCTGCAAGCTCAGAGCTCAGTGACATCTGGGGGCGAGCCTGATACCTGGTCAACGGGAAAAGCCTAGGAAGGCAGCTATGACCAGCCATTGCACACTCCAAGACCAGGAAGGACGAGGAAGCCCTTGGGGTAGACCAAGGGGCACCCCTGCAAATGTGAATGAAGTGCAAAGCCTGAGCAAGGGACAAGTAGCCCGAGCCCGGCAGAAAGGTCCCGAGAACCGCAGGAGCAGGACAAGCCCAGGCAGGCAGGCGGGCAGGAGAGGACGAGCAGTATGAGGGATTGTTACAGCCTGGGTGGGGGCCAGCAGCAGAAGGCCAGAATGGCGACACGTGTGTCGCGCCTTGCCCACCACCAAGGCCAGTTCTAGCCCCAGGGATACTCCCAGTGGGCCCGCTCGGCCAGACCCGGACCAGTGCAGCAGCTCCCGGTCACCCTCTCCCGCCTGGCAGCAAGCGCAGCCTACTTGCCCGCGCCCCCCCTCCCCTTTGCACCCAGCGATGCTGCCCAGCCCTGGGATTCTGCTACCAGCCAGCATGCGGCCCCCATTGAGAGGGTCGGCAAAACCATGCGACGGGAATTGAACTACAGCGGAGGTGCTGAATTGTCTCCAGATGAGCCTGGAGCCAAGCTGCCCAGGGCCGGCGGGGCGCCAAGCCATTCAGGAAGCCGTAGGGGACCCGCCTCCCTCCTGTCACCCCACCATCCCAGGGAGCTCCAGGCAGCCGCGGCACTGGAGGTATCAGAAGGAGAAAGAATCAAAAAAGAAGACCAAGGCAGCACTGGGTGGTAATAGCCTGGGTGTTGGCACCAATCTTCCATCTCATTGGCCAGGATATGGTCACATGGCCAAGCTTCGCCGCACAGGATGCTGGGATATGAAGTCTTCCTTCTGGAAGCCATCTTGCCAAGAAGAGCAGATGTTACAGATAACTTGACATCTCTGCCCAGCATAAAACCCAGACCCTTTCACAATCCATAGGTTTCTGGGTGGCCTTGTCCCCTCCCAACCCCGGGTGCCCCTTCACTTCCTGCCTCTCCCTTCTCAGGACCAATCCTCGCCATAGTTCAGGTAAGAAATGTTAGCTGCTCACAGGAGTTGTATGGACTCTCCAAAGCTGGCAATCCTGGAGCCCTCGTGTTCTGTCCCAGGCATTCTGCAGTTCTCATGATCAATGTGTGTTCGCCTCACACAGGTAACCTCTGCAGGGGGGTCTGTGGTGAGCTCTGCCAGAGGAGCACCCCCTCAGGGTCCTGCACCCCAGCCTTCACCACTCCTCAGTGACGGTGGTCTGCGTGTCACGTGGCTCTCAACCTCCAGTGGATACAGCATTACCAAGACCAGATGCCCAACACAGATACCTCCCCAGAGAATGGGTTTCCATAGGTCTGGAGAGGGGCCCCAGTCTGCACTACACGGTGTCTAGGCCACATAACATTGGCTGTACCTCAGCAGAGGCTGCGGAGGGCATCTGTGATGTCACACAAGTGCAGGGGTAAATGGTCTGCCATGCAGAAGTCAGAAGGAAGGTACCGGTGGTTGTTGCCCAGTTGGCAGTTCAAGATTTAAACTGTTGAGCTTGGCATGGTGGCACACACCTGTCATCCCAGCACTTGGAAAGCTGAGGCAGGAGGATCGCTGAGAGTTCAATCTCCAAGCCAGCCTGAACTACATATTGAGAACCTGTATCAAAAAGAAAAAAATAAAATTGTGACATTTCCCCACACATAGCCATACCCCCATGCAATCCAGTAGCAAGCCCTAAAAAATAAAAATTAAAATTAAAAAAAAACCTAAACTATAGAATTCACCTCAACTCTCTCCCCATTCATCATCGCTACCCTGGTCCAGGCTGCCATGTCTCCTTCACCCCTTCCGTTAACACACCAAGAAGAGGAAGACGGATCTAGGCTGGGGCTTCTCATGGACAAGGGGTCACCTACTCCTTCTACCCCTACCCAGGTAGAACCAGAGCCCCAAAGGCCTGCAGGACGGAAAGGTCCACAGCGCTCCACCTACGTCCTCTGGGGTCAGCGTGAGCTGGGGCACAACAACCAGAAATTCTGCCCGGGTCAGGATAGGGTACCACAGTCAAGTGGAACATGCACCCCACCACATTCTGGCTCTTGGTCCTCCCACAACCCGGGGGGACAGATAGTAACAAGGGAGAGGAGGAACCCATTGGACTCTGATGGCAGAAAAGGGGACACGCAAGTCCACACCACTGCCCTGCAGGGGTGGGACCCTGTGGCCAGGAGCGTCTTCCTGGGCACCACCCCGTCTCTGGGATGCACAGGAGAAGGCAGCACAGCTGACCCTGGGACTTTAACCTCTGCCTGGCACAAGCTCCCTGTGTGCTGCTCAGTGAAGAGTGCACCATGGCACGCTCAGGTGCCCTCCTTGCTGTCACTCTGGCCACCCTTCTGACCGCAGGGGCTGGGGCTCCTGTCCCCACGAAGGGCCCCCCATATAAGCTGCTCTTCGTGTCATTCGATGGCTTCCGCTGGGACTACGACCAGGATGTGGACACCCCCAATCTGGACGCCATGGCTCAAGACGGGGTGAAAGCTCGATACATGACACCTGCCTTTGTCACCCTGACCAGCCCCTGCCACTTCACACTAGTCACTGGTAAGTGTTGGCCATGGGGTGGGGGAAGGGCAGTAGAAGCCACAGTGAGGCCCCAGAGCCCTGCCCAGGGGCCCTGGGAACAAAGGCAACAAGGCCTTGCTCCAAGAAGGGCCCCACACTTCAAGGACTCAGGCTAAGACACCATAGAAATCCATTCTGTTGGTGGCACCCAATGGAGGGCAAATAAAAACACCCAGGGGACTCATTAAACAGGGATTCCAAAGGAGAGTAACAAGCCACAGGGCCCCTGGGAGGCCAGCATGGGAACCCAGCTCACTCCGACCCCACCCCCCACCCCTACTACTCTGCCTCCTCCCTCAGGCAAATATGTGGAGAACCATGGGGTCGTCCACAACATGTTCTACAATGTCACCAGCAAGGTGAAGTGGCCCTACTACACCACACTCGGCATCCAGAGCTGGTGGGACAATGGCAGTTTGCCCATCTGGATTACAGCCCAGAGGCAGGTGAGGCAGCCCCCGCCCAACCAATATCAGCGTGGGGACGGAGGACCTGGTATGCCGGGCCCATGACACTCCTGTAAGATCCAGGGAAGCCCATGCTGGCCCAGAGGCCTAGAACTCCTGGTGCCCCTGTGGAAGGCTCTTAAGCAGGGTCCACAGGGAGAAGCTTGGGCTGAGGACTGGCTCAGGCCACAGCCTTAGCCCTGCCCGTTGCTCTCAGGGGCCCTGGGATCACAGGGCATTGGTCTGTGTCCCCAAGGGAAACAGGCTGTGTCCCTGAGCCCTTCAGCCCAGTCAGAAGTGGCTGCTGCCCTGCGCCCCAGTGCTGAACTCTCGAGGCCCAGACCAAGTGGGAGGTGGGCTGGCATGTCAAGCCAGGAGGCCCAACAATTGACAGTGCTCTGGAATCTTCCAGTCAACAGAATCAAACGGAAGATTTCAGGCCAACCCCACTGATTCCCTTGCTCCTGCCTGTATAGCTAACCAGGCTCCTCCCCAGTGCTCCTCCCTGGGACACCAGGGCAGAAAGCCAAGGCAGGGAGCATGGCCAGCATGGTGCTCCATCCACAAGAAAGGAAGACCTGGGCACAGACACACAGGCGGCCTTGTGGACAGAGGAGCTGTAAAGGAAGCAGCAATGGCTTGTGGGAAGAAGGATGGCCAGGGCGAAGGCTGGGGAGGTGAGGTGGACAGCTGGACAGACACTACTGGGTGAGGGGCCAGCTATAGTCGAAAGCGAGGGTTCTCTGGGCAGCTGGGTTCTCAAGGCAGGGACCCAGAGCCACAAGGACGATGGGACATGGTGTGGCAGGAGACACTTTGCATCGTGTCATTTAGGGCTTGAGAGCGCTGGGCATTTATCATCCCCTCCATAAACTGGCTCTGGCCTAGATAATGTGAAACAAGGGCTCCTTTAGAAAATAAAAGGCTTCGTGGCCACAGACAGGAGCAGAGCCGAGTGGGCTGCAGACGTGGCAGTGGCTGCATGAGTGGGTGCGGAGCAGGCAGGCAGCCCGGCTCTCATCCTTCCTCGCCCTGCAGGGTTTAAAGACCGGCTCCTTCTTCTACCCCGGCGGCAACGTCACCTACCAAGGGGAGGCCGTGTCTCTGAGCCGGAAGGAAGGCGCTCTACACAATTACAAAGATGAGCAGGAGTGGAGGGCGAACGTGGACACTGTGATGAGGTGGCTCACTGAGGAGGACCTGGCACTGGTCACCCTCTACTTCGGGGAGCCAGACTCCACCGGCCACTGGTATGGCCCGGAGTCCCCAGAGAGGAAGGAGATGGTGAAGCAGGTGGACCGGACTGTTGGCTACATCCGCGACAGCATTGAGCGCCACAACCTCATGGGCAGCCTCAACCTGATCATCACATCTGACCATGGCATGACCACGGTCCACAAGACGGCCACAGACTTGGTGGAGTTCCACAAGTTCCCCAACTTCACCTTCCAGGACATTGAGTTTGAGCTCCTGGACTATGGGCCAAATGGGATGCTAATTCCCAAGGAGGGTCTGCTGGAGAAGGTGTACGGGGTGCTCAAGGATGCCCACCCCAGGTTGCATGTCTACAAGAAAGAGGAGTTCCCCAAGTCCTTCCACTATGCCAACAACTCCAGGCTCACATCCCTGCTCATGTACAGCGACCTGGGCTACGTCATCCATGGTGTAAGTCTGCAGGATGCACAGGGGCTGGGCTCACCCAAGAGGCCCTGGGGCTCCTCCCACTTCCACAAATGGACCCCCGTTCCTCAATAGTCCCCGGTTTAAGGACTGTCAGCTCCCTAAGAGACACACACATCCCTGTGTGGTCAGAGTACATGTGGGTGTGCACAAGCGTATGTCCTGAGGGTAAAGTCTGAGGACGCCAGCTGCACAACGCAAACAACAGCGACAGGGGTGCTGAGCAGGAAGCAGAGACCCAGGCTGGGGATGAGACCAAGATGAAAGGAAGCCAGGACCTCAGCTGCCGCGAGGAGCCCTGGCCTCACCTCAGCAACCCCTGCCTCTCACTGACATCAGTCACTATTTACTTCAGCAGCTGTTCACTGGGGTGTGAGTCTCAGAGCCCCTCAACCCACACAAGTACCAAGCCACAGGCAGCACTGGTGGGCAAGGAGCAGAGGCTCCTGGGGTGCGCTGACCCTCGGCCCTTGTCCTTTCCCGTAGAGATGGAGCATCCAGTTCAACCGAGGTGAGCATGGCTTTGACCACAGAGCCATGGACATGAAGACTATCTTCCGGGCTGTGGGCCCCAGCTTCAAGGCAGGCCTGGAGGTGGAGCCCTTCGAGAGCGTCCATGTGTACGAGCTCCTGTGCCAGCTGCTGGGCATCGTGCCTGAGGCCAATGACGGGCACCCCGACACCCTGAAGCCTATGCTCCGGTCAGGTAAGACAGACATCCTCCCCCCAATCCTGGCGGGTGCGTTTACACATGTGGGCCACCCTGCCCGTCACCAAACCCCTGGCTTCCCCAGGCTCTGCTCTCCTGCCACGCAGACAGCCCACCTCAGTGACAGCGCTGCTGGGAGGTCTCATTCTTCTGGTCACTGTGACCTAATGCTCCACAACCAAGGTCAGAGGCCTGGTAGGACAGGTGGGCATGACCATGCTCCCCAGCTTGCCCCTCTGCCCCACCAGCAGGTGTGTGCAACCCTTCCCTCCTCCACAGACCCTGCACTCCTCAGCAGAGAGGGAGTTACACCTGAGAGGACAGGTGCAGGTCCTGAAAGCCAGGTGGCAGGGCTACCTTACATCTGAGCAGGTGGTGGCCAATTAGAAGGTCACTGCAGTGGTCCAGGCAGGACATTCGGGGGCAGGGGTGGAGGTGATGCCAAGGACAGACTGAGGATACCTTCAGGAGGCCAGCACTCTAGGCTGATGGAGAGACTGGAGTGAGGAGCTTGGCAGGCGGCTCACATTCAGGGCTTTCAGTGATGTACTCAACACTCACAGGGCACAAGGTGGTAGCACTGCAGACCGAGGGACCAAAAGAGAGTCCCCAAATGGAGGGGAGAGGACAAGGAGAGAGCGGTGGCCTTGTCACCCATTGGGAAGGCTAACCAGGGTGGCAGCGAGGTGGAAAGGAGAAAGAGAAACCCTGGGACATGTTGCGGGGAGGCCTTCAGGGCCCAGTGTCAGAGCTGGAAGGGATCCCAAATGTGCCACACAAGTAGGACACTGCAGCTCAGGGCTGTGAGCTGACTGGGCCAAGGGCCCCAAAAGGCCACAGGCTGCGTAGAGGCGCTGGGTTTTCCGTCCTGAGTGCTTCTGGCCACAACACCAACCCCACTGCCAGGCGCATGCTATGCAGCAGGTCTTCCACAGCCCTGCAGTGGCACAACTGATACCAGGAAGTAGGCTCAGTGGGGGTGGGGGGGGAGACAGGGGACAGGACCCCAGCATCTCACAGCAAGGGGCTGGAAGCAAGGGAAGCCACCAAGGCCCCAGCACAGTATCAGGAGGGGCAGGACCATGGCATGCTAGCAAACCCACCTTGCCCAATAGAAAAGCCCTGATCGGCAGTGCTTACCCATTCCTGTGGTGTGAACTTCCCCACTGTGGCCAGCTGGAAGCTGCCAATGCAGGAGGCCACCAAACACAACACTGAGGGAGGGAAGTGACACACAGAAGTGGCCCTGCTGAGGCTATGGTTACCCCATCCCCAGGGCAGGGCCTGGCCCAGCTGCCACCTGTGGCTGCACTTGGCAGGAGGGTGTGAGGTCCCCTCCCTCCTGCAGTCTTGGTTCTCCAGAGCCAGGCCCCGGGAAGTGCCCCTCCCTCAGCCCTGGAGAAGGTCCCAAGCCTCCCAACCTCCCCACCTGTGCCCACCTGCACCCACTTACACTGTCTTCTCCAGCACCCTCCTCCCCAGCGCCCATGAGCACACCATGGCCCTGCCCTCACCCCCTGCCTCTGCGCTGTCACCTCCCCCAGGCCCACCTCCCCCTGCCTGCCCTTTCATCGAAGCCCACTGCTGTCTTTCAGGAAGCCAGAGCCAGCCCTCCTGCTGCCAGGGACTCCCAGCAGCCTCATTAGAGACCACACCCTGCTGCTCCGCCCAGGCCTGGCCACTCCAACAAGCCCCCTGCCCAAATTCATGCTCCAGACTGACAGCCCCACTCACACATCATCAGCCCCTGCTGCAAAATCCACCCTAGAAACCAGTGCTGTGGTCCCAGCCCCAGGGATCCCAGCCACCAGCTTCCACACCAGACCTGGGCCACCAGGCTCACCCACCACCCAGCACCACAGCATCGGTGCATAGAGGGCCAGCTCCGATGCCATCCCACCGATGCAGGAAGGTGGCAGTAGCCATCAAGGGGCTGGGTGAGGGTTCTGTCTAAAGGCTGCTGTGTTCCTCAGTGCCCCCCACTACCCCCCACATGGAAGAAACTGCTTCTGAATTTCTGGACGAACGCAGTGGCACTGACGGTATCCTGCTGGGGGAACCAGCTGGCTGAAAGGCATGGACATGGGCCAGGGAGCCACTGGCCCAACAGTTTACCAGGGAGGACTGCGCCTGCACCCCCCGCTGTTCACACCCTTCCTGAGGCCCCCAGCTGCTGGCCACACAGTCTTGGAGACCCTGCCTGGCTGGGCCCTCCTGGCCAGAGAAACAGAGGGCCTGTCACTGTGGGGGAGGGCGGCGCCAGAGCTCTGTCTGCAGCCACCACCACCCTGCCTCCAAAGCAGAAAAGACCTAATTCAGACTCTGCGAACATGCCTGTTTGCCTATCCATCACTACCTAGGGAGTGGGCCTGGGTCCTTTTCATTTTTCAGTACTGGGAATCAAACGCAGGACATTAAGCCACATCCTTAGCACCTAATATACACACATATACACACACATACACTTTTGAGACAAGGTCTTACTAAGTCATTAAGTTAATCAAACTGGGCTAGAACTGGTGATCCTCCTGTCTCAGCCTGCCAGACTGCTGGATTACAGATATGTGTCACCACACCCAGCGGCCTTGTATTTATTTTCATGATCCTTTCAACATTTAGTTGCTGTTACTGACTTCCATGGTTTAAAAAAAAAAAAAAAAATAGGAAAGGGCTTACAGAGTGTTTAGGGTTTCACTGCTAGATCGGACTCGCAGCGATCCACCTGTTTACAGCCTCCCAAGAGCTGGGATTACAGGTTCACGCCACCTTGCCTAGTCTCAACTGCTCTCTCAGGGATCCGGGCCAGCACAGCAGGCTCGGGGTTAACTCTCTTTTTAGTTTTTTTAGTCCTCCCCCCACCCCTTTTTAGAATGAACTTCAGTACAGTAACCAAGAATGTGCTGATTTAAGGGAAACTGTTGAATAAATGGAGGGGCAGCTGGTGGGCAGGTCAGCCAGGCGGCGGAGGGAGTCCACACCAGAGCCTGCAAGGTCGGGGGCTCTCGCCGGCTTTCTTCCCCCACCCCTGTGCTCAGCCCCGCAGGCTTCTGGGACACCGTCTCCTGTGCGCTCCGCAGCCAGCACCCGCAGGGATCCACTGTGTGCCTGGTGCCCTGAGCCTTCCCTGGCTACCAGCTGGATGAGTGTGCTGCCCGCTAGCCTCCTCGCAGTACGAAGCGCCCTTTGCCATGAGCCCATCTGAAACAGCTCCCCGACAAAACCAGAGCTGAATCAAAGCTGAGCCCTGTACTCTGCAGCCCCAGGGGGCAGAACGTCTCACTTAGGCATCAGCCACACCCAACCCACAGTCTTACCCAAATGTGGCCCGCCTGGGTGTCGGCAGTAATGCAGGGACATCTGGGTCCCAACGTAAGCGTTGCTGCGCAGCAGGGTATACCTGAAGGTCCCAGAAAGCCTCCTTTGTCAGGAGATTTTACCCCTTTAGAGATGGCATTGCACGCTTCCACCAGGAGGTGGCGCTCTCGAGCTCCTCAGTATCCTCTGAAGCCTTTTTTTCTTTTTTTTTTTTTTTTTTTTTTTTTTTTTTTTTTTTTTTTTTTTTGCTGAGGGGGGCGGGGAGACCGAACTCGGGAACTCGTGCTTGCCTGGCAGGCGCTTCTAAAATAACTGAAGACCACGGTGACAGCTTGGCTTGATGGCGCTGACCCATACTCCAGCACTTGGGAGGCTGAGGCAGGATGATCGCAGCAATTTCAAGGCTATCCTGAACTTCATAGGGAGACCCGCAAGAAAGGAAAGAAGGAGGGAAGGAAGAGAGGGATTTCCCCTCCTTCTCCTCTGTCCTCCTTTACAATAGCACTGCTCCGACCCAGCCCTGGGTGGGTTCAAAGACCTTTTGGAGTTTACTCGTGATTTTTGGGACCAGGTCTTTTGGGGATGCCAAAGGGGAGGGGTCCTGCAGCCTGAGCTCAGCGCTAACCCTGACCTGGACGCGGGATCTGGCTGGCAGGCACTTGCCCTCTCAGCGTGGGTCTCTGTCCGCCCATTGGCCTGCGATCAAGAATCTCGAACCTGATCAGTGTTATGAATGAGGGACCGGAAACGTGCGCGATAAACACGGTGAGAAGGCGGCAGCACAGCGGGCTCCGGGCGGCCGTGGGAGGCGCACGGGATCCCAGCTGCGTCCCAAGGAGCCTGCCAGCTTTTTCCTAGGGTGCTCCCCAGAGGAGACCCGGTTGCTCTCCGCTAAACAAGACCTGTCTGGAACGCGGGGCCCCTCGCCCTTGAGATGCTTAGAACAGCAGACGTGAACCCGGCAAGCTCACCCGCAGAATCGCATTCCGGGTCGTCCTGCCCGGCGCTCTTTAGAGCCTCGGCTCCCCCTCCTCAATGGGCAGGGCACTCGCGGTCTCCTGTGAGCTGACCCAGGGCCCGCGGCGCCCCACCCGATGGCAAGAAGCAAGGAATTCCGGAAAAGAGGACGGCAGAAATGGCGCCCCGCACCCCACGGCCTGAGGACCCGAGGGAGAGAACCGGGTACCCGGCTGAGCTCTGGGACTAAGGAGCTGGAGAAGACGGCGCGCCTGGGCGCGTCCCGGGCAGCGGCCTCCCCTCCCCCGCCCCACCGCCGCGGGCTCTGCGGAGAGCATCTGTTGCCATGGTTACTGTGGTCCCACTGGCGGGGCTTGGTTGCCTGGTCTCAGGCTCCGACGACTCGCACTCCCCTCACGCGCACTACACACCACAGCCTTTCACCCACGCACACAATGGACACACACCCTGCCACATACACCTCCACGCTGCAACCATGCACCCGATGCTAACCCGCACCCCACCGCCCACCCACTTTGCACGTCGCACACACATCACACTGCTGACAGGCGCACGCCGGACCCCGATGCCGGAGTACGCGCGTCCAGCATCCAGCACCCAGCACAGCCTCCCGAGGTCTGAAGCCCAACAGACCGTCCACCACCACCACCACCACCCCCGTAGTCCTCGTGCCCTCGCGACTGGTGGCCTCCAGGGACACAGCGGGCACCATGCCCCCTGCAACAGGACGGTCAGAGCAGCCACCCCGGGCTCTGCCACCCCAGCCCTGAGCACCCATTCCTGCCAGAGCGCCCCAGCATCAGCAAACCCAAGGCCTGGCACTGAGCGTCCGCGGGGTCGCTGTCCTGCAGTCAGGACACGCTGACCACCGCAGGACCTGTGAGAAGCAGGGCCTCGCACCCGCTGGCCTCCGGGACGCTTCCATCCCTCTGGAGGTGGCCCCCATCCCACTTGGCTGAGGAGGGGAGCAGAGAGGAGGCGACAGGAAGCACCACACCCGGCCCAGTCAGGAGCCCCTGTCCCAAGAAAACCAGGAGTCAAAGATCTTGTGATGTTTGCAGCAACAGTGCTGTGCGGCTTCTGGCTTTAATCTCTGGTGAAGTTCAAAAAGCAGAGGGCATAGCTGTAGCAAAACTATGCCCCCACCATGTGTGAATTTAATAGAAGCAAGCCTCCTCATGACCTACACCAATAAAACTGGAAAGCAAACACTAGTGGTGCGGGCCTGTGAGCCCAGCACTCCTGGGGCAGAGGAGGGACCCTGGAAAGTTTGAGCCCAGCAACTTAGTGAGACCCTGCATGAATACATTCACACATACATCATTACATACGTGCACACGTTCATAAATACATACATGCATACATAAGCAAGCTGAGACTGTAGCTCAATGCCAAAGCACTACAAAAACAAAAGAACAAAGATGAAATTAACTTTTTTTTGTTTTGTTTTGTACCAGGGATCAAACTCAGGACTTTGTGCTTGCCAGGCAGGCACTTGAGCCGCTAAGCTATCTTCCTGGCCCAAAATTCCAAACTCATCTCAGAAATAGTCTTCATCCACCAACCATTCGAAAAACACAGTCTTATCCTTCTCACCCTGTTTTAAAAATGATAAATTTAAATTTAAAAATTGATAAATGCCTTGATTTTAATATACTTATGCTGCTTCAAATTGTTGATTAGTTGAAATTTTTTTTAAATAAACACTGAGAGCCTTAGGAGCCTTAGGGCCCAAGGAACTAACGCACCTTAAATTTAAATGGCATGCATGCTCGTGTGGCCGAGACAGGTGCCTCAATGATCCGGAATTCTCTGAA
>PVKN010002895.1:0-40084 GCA_004027915.1 Capromys pilorides
TTCTAATTTTATTTACTCTTTTAGGTTCTCACACCAAGAATACAATATGTTTGCACATGTGGATCTAATTTATTTCACTTACCAATATAGCTTCTATTTGCATTCATTTATCTACAAAAATCTCAAATTTATGTTTTCTTATACTTGAATAATATTCCATTGTGTAAAAATACCATATCTTTTTTTTTTTTTATCTATTCCTTAGTTGGTGGACATTTGGATTGCTTCTAAGATTTAGCTATGACAAATTGTGCTGCTATAAATATGGGTGCACATATATCACTTTGGTCTGATGATTTGTTCTTTTGGATAAATACCTAGGAGGGGAATATCTGGCTTGAATAGAACCACCAATCCTAGCTTTTTAAGGAATCTCCATACTGATTTCCATAATGGGTATACCAGCCTGCCCTCCCACTAACAGTGGTTAAGGGTTCCTTTTCACCCACAGCCTCTCCAGCATTTGTTATAGGTTGATTTCTTTATGATAAATATTTTTTTTTTTGGTGTAAGATGGTATTTCAGCATTGTTTTAATTTGCATCTTTTGAACGACCAATGATGGTAAGCATTTTTTCATATATTTATTTACTGCTTCTATCTCATTTGTGATGTATATATTCATTTTAGATATCCATTTATGGATTTGGTCTTTGAATTTTGGAGACATGAAGTATTTTTTTCCCCGTTTATGTATTTGGTACAGGGTCTCACTCTGCAGCTCAGACTTGTAGTGATCCTCTTGCTTTCAGCCTCCCCAGCACTGAGATTACAGGTGCGCATCACCACGCCTGGACTCAGTCACCAGCTCAGCATGCCCCAGGGGTAGGGCTGACTTGGCATATGGGACAGGGGATTGAACCCTGGTCCTTGCACTTGCCAAGCAGGTGCTTAGTCTGCCAAGCTATCTTGCTCACCCCTGAATTCTTTTAATTATGTTTATATTCTTGATAGAAATACTTTGTCTGAAGGACAATGCACTATAATTTTTTCCCAATTCATGGATTTTCTTTTTACTTTGTTGATGATTTCTTTTGATGTGCAGAAACTTTTCAAAATGATGAGATCCCAATTGTTGATTCTTTGAGGTATTTCCTGTGCAGTTTAATTTTTATTCATGAACTCTCTATGTATCCCTCTGTCTTGGAAAGCATAAGATTTCTACCTACTTTCTCCCCCAGAAGATTTAGTGTTTCAGTTTTAACATTTAAATCTTTAATCCATTTTCACTGTAGTTTTATGCATGGTGATAGACACGAGTCTATTTTAAGTTTTCAATATGTGGAAAGTCAGTTTTTCCAGCACCATTTATTGAAGAGATTATCTTTCTTCCAGTGAACATGTTTGGCTCCCTTACCAAAGATAAGGTGATTGTGTTCGTAGTTATGTAGCTATACATAGCTACATGTATAGTTTTGTAGCTATACATCTTTTAATCTGTTCCCTTGATCCACAGGTCTGTTTTTGGTCAGTACCATGCTGATTTTATCACAATAGCTTTGTAGTTTAATTTAAAATCAGGGATTGTGGTGTCTCTTGCCTTTCCTTTGTTTTCCAGGATTGCTTTTGCTATTCCAGGTCTCTTCTGTTTCTAAATGAATTTTAGGAACATTTTTTCTACCTCTGTGTGATATACTACTGGTATTTTAATCAGGATTGCATTGAATTTGTAGAACAATTCTGGGAGAATGGCCATGACATGTATATTTTAAAAAATGCTGTGACCTGTAATACTGTCTTGGATTTTATTGAACCTGACTTCTAAGAAACTTTCATGGTTTGCTTTTTTGTCAGAGTCCAAACTATGCATTCCACCATTAGAAACAAGATTTGGAGTCCCAGAAAGCCACCTCCAACTGAAGCATAGGAGGAAGAGACACTAGATATGGAGCTAGACACTAGCAGCAGAGGTTGGCAGCTGGCGCTCTTGTCACAAGCTTTTGAGCCCCTTGTCCCTTTTTGTTCATCACTCTCATTTCTGTGCAGTGATGACTACAGGAAGCACAGTGGGACACTTGTGAAGTCTTCCCCCATGCTGAGAAGCAGGGAAGTATCCTATTATGAGACAACAGAGAGGGATGACTTTCCTCTAAATGTCAGTCCTTTCATCCAGAGACCTCACAGAATAAATGATCCAGTGGTTCTGATACTTCTGTGGATGGCCTAGGATAGTGGCAGCTACACAGGGTCCAGGTTACTCTTACATGTGCCATAGCTATCAGTGTTTCCATAGTTTATGGGCCACAAAGGGGATGTTAGGAAACTGAGGAGCCATGCATTGTGTTTGTGGATACAGGGCATGTTTATTTCAAATACAATATGTTGCAGAAGATGCATAGCTAGCAGAAGACACAGCTCTGTACATAGATGCTGACATCCAAGGCTCTCCTTTGAATGGAGATGTAATAGCAAACCCAATTTGCATTTTAGTTTTGCATACTTCCTTCCACTACCCATACTGTCCTCATAGTTTTTCATCGGAATTCTGTTTGCATACTTCAGACAATGGCATGTTCTCTTCCAGATTAACCTGTATTATTAATTCAATTATACACTGAGCTTTGTGAATGTTCCAACACATAGGGCATTGTATCTGAGTGAATTAAACTTGACACGTGTTAACCACCTCCTGTTCAGTGGCAGACATACGACACATTCACTGTGAAGCTCATCCTGGTCTCTGCATAATAATATGTGGGCTAAAGGTCCTAGTGGAGCCCTAGAGGTCATATCCAGCTGATTTAAGCAGAGAGTTTACACAGAATACTGGGGAGGCTGAAGAATCTCAGAGTGAAGAGTTAGTCGACTATGTACAAGGCTAAATAAACTTCCAGGAACAAATCCCCAATCTTTTCCACAGCCTTAGGGAAAATATTGCTGCCAAGTCCCAGGAGCCCTTGGATTTTGGTCTGCTGTCACTTCTGCACTGGGTCACAGTTGGAGCCACCTATCCTCTGAAGTCAGCCACTGCTTGCCATTGGGTGAAATCTCACTCTGGCTATCAAGTGCCCTTTGCCCTGTCTATTCAAAGTTCAGTGGAAGACTTTCTGAGGCTCAGTGCCCCTCCCGAGGACAAGGCAGCACATGGGTCCTCGGGGCTATGGGCTGAGAGCTTTTCCTTGAAGTAAGCCTTATTTGAGGGCTCTGGGAAGCAAGGAAGCTATGTTGCAGGAATGAGCTCTTAGACAGCTGCTCTGTGACTCTTTCTTGGGATATGGAATCAATCGCTGGAGTGTGAGTGCTACCATGGAAACTCATGTTTTAATTGCGAAGGAAACATGTATGTAAGAACTGCCCTGCTCCCTCCTCTGGCTCCATCCTGGTGGTTCAGTTGGCCTATCCCCTGGCAGACACCAGACAAAGTTGGGCTGGTAGGACTCTTCCCAGACTCCCCTAAGCTTTGTACCAGGAAGGACATGTGGTCCGGGTCTCTCCCCAGTGGCTAAAGCTGTAATATGGAAAACTCACAAGCTGTTGGCAACCACGTTGTCCCTTCTCAGGAAAAACATGAAGGAGGGAGGAGGTTGGGAAAGAGGGAGATGGAGGGAGAGAGAGAGAGAGACAGACACAGAGAGAGAGAGAGAGACAGAGAGACAGAGAGACAGACAGAGACAGAGACAGACAGAGAGAGAAACACACACAGAGAAATAGAAAGCCAGGCAGCCTACATAGTTCTGTGGCACCCGATGCAGACCCCCTTAAGCATCCAGCACATCCTCTTATTCTACATGTTTGATCTAAGCTGTCACTTTTCCACTCATCCATACTTTTGGCATAATTTATTTTTCTAGTTGGATGGGTTCCTGGCTGTTGGCAGCCTGGCACTTGGAAGCCATAGTGTCTCCTCAGGAGAAAGAAAGAGCAACACCCCAGAGGGAGGCCAGCCCCTTGCAGCATGCTGGATTCTTGCTACCCTGTCTCTCCTGTAACAGGGCTATGTGGCCCATCAGGGTGAAATGTATTTGTGCAAGACCTCAGGTTAGCTCTGGCCATGCAGACACTTCCTGGCTCTGGGTGATTAAACCTGGCTCTGAGGACCGTCTCTGGTGAGCTGCCTGAAGGAAAGTGGTGGGGCAGCAGAGGCACGAGTCACTGCTGGCTATGACTTGACACCCACTCCCCCTGCACCTGCTGCCTCTGACTGTGAGTGGGAGTGTGGCTGCCAGCATCTGGGCCCCATCTTTCAGCCAGCCTCCAGGGCGGTCAAGGGGGCCACTGGACTGAACCCCGACCCTGGGGAGAGGGCAGAATTGTATGGGAGTTCTTAAGGATCTCCTTCAAAAAGCAATAAGCCCATATTCCAACTTTCTTCCCATGGTCTTCTTCCTTCCCCATCCTACTGTTTGGAATGCAGTTGTGCAGGCAGTACTTCTGCTGTCCTGGTGGAACATGAAGATGAGGCCAACTCATACAGGATGCAGTGGCCTGCTGGTGCCTGGGGCCTCCGTAAGCAGAAAGCTGACATAAGCCTTGTGAGGTGTTCCTGGAGTAGCACTTGTGAAGCAAATGCGCTTGATCTCATCTTAGCCACTGTTGTTTTAGACTTCTGTGACTTGTAGCCATAATGACCACAACAGTCGATGCTGGGCGTGGTATGTACCTCTCTGCTTCCAGAAGAAACGGGGTCCTTGGCAGGTGTAGGAGAGGGAGCAGTGGCATTTCCCCCAAATGTGTCTCTAGCTTTTCAAGACTAAGAACTTTGGACAAAAGAGACTATGGTCATGGGGAAAGGAAATGTTCTCTAGTCTCCTTTTACATTTCCCGCTTGCAAAAGGTAACTGGGTGAACATTTTGGATGCACTATTTGACCAGCTGTAGAAAATAGCTTCTAGTGATTTTATTGAGTCCCTGCCCTTACCATAGACAGCTACACTGGATACTGCGTGGCTTCAGTTTTTAATGATCCTGGCCTATTTAAAGATGAAGGCTGTTTAGAAAAAAAAAGCTTCCTCAACTGCCCAGGCTCCCTTACAAATGAACCAACAGCGGAAGTGTCCACTCCATTCAAATAACCTACCACCTCAACAAAACACACTGAAAGCTCTTTTATGTTCTCAAATCCTACAAATGAAAGGGATGATGTTATTGTTATAGGCAGCCAAACTAGATAGAAATATTATAGGCAGTCAGATAGGGCCAGGCCCTGGAGGACAATATGGAAAACAACTGGACTACAGCTTGCAAGAGACAGGCACCCCAGTTGTGGGCCAGACCTTGAAACAAGAGTAAAGAAATGCAGCCACCTACTTCCTTAAAGATAAGTATCAGGGACTGATATTCTAAATGAGTATCAATCACCCTAAAAGAGCGTAAATGGGTCAGGAACTCAACCCCAACAGGAAGAACCCTTATTCCGTATTCACGACTGCTTGCTACTTGACTTGCTTTCGAATTTGTTCCCGAGTTAATCAATTTTACCTGAACAATGGTGCTTATAATCTCATTGGTTGGCTATGACTTTGTCCCACCTAAGCAAGTTCCCCTAGTTTCACCTTAGATCCGCCTTATCATATGGTTTTGCCCTATAAGACCTCTAAAAAAGACAATTTCCCTGGCAACCCACTCGGGTCCTCCTTCTGCTCCCCTCTTGGACAGAAGCTTTCTTTCCCAATAAATATTCTATTCGAAACCTCCGTCTTGCTCCTAAAATTCATTCTTTGGTTTTAGAGAACATGGACTCATCTAAGTGTCTTTCAGGTTGGGAGTTGGGAGATCAGTTTTTTCTTCCTGCATCATTATTATTATAACAAGGTATTCCTGTTCTCTTCAATGTCTACTGTGGAATTACTGGTTAAAATCACTCAACCTGAAAATGTGTGGTTTGACTTGTAAATGAAGCGTGATTTTTCTCCCAAAGCCATTTTGTCTTTGTTCCCAACACAGTCCAGCCCTGAGCAGCATGCTCTGTAGGGTGTCAGATCTATTCCTTGCATTTTCATTATTTTGTTTTAAACTCATAACAAGTCTTCAACCAGGAAAGAACTGATAACCAGAAATTTTAAGAGATTTGTCTTCGGTCTCCTGGCTGACATTCCAGCCCGACATCAGACTGGGGAACGAGAGGGAGGAGGGACTGAGAAGAAGAGACTGTGGCTGGCGATCTCCTTGCTGGGCTTGGAGTCTGTCTGTCAGACTTGGCCCGTTCCTGCCCGAAGCCACCGTGCTGGGTCCCTGTGCACCTGCTCCCTGCTGAGGCTTGCAGCTTGCTGACCCCCTGCGTCCGTCCGTCCGCAGGAACTTGCCAGCGGGCGCTCCTCAGGCAGCCAAGTGCAGCCGCCTCTTAGCAGATGGTGGTTAATAATAGGCTTTGTTCTCCAGGTTCTTCTATTTTCAGCCACGAAATACAGTTTATAAGGGGTGGGGGAGGGAACACACCACCATTCCTTCCCCATTATCAGATCTCATAATTATAGAAGGTGCCGGCAAGCTCCTAGGGAGCTGGTTTCCATGGCAACGACAAAGCCATTATATTCTAAAGGCCACACTAGAACTCCGCCTCCTCATCTTCACCACTGCTGGCGTCTTGTTATTGCAGGGCTCCAAAATAAACTTGCTGCCTAACCATAAATCCCACATAATTAGAGATGAGCTGATCGTTACCCAGCTTACCCACTCGGCAAGCTGGCAGTTTCTGGAACAGCAGTTGCTGACGACTAAATGATGTCAGAACAGACCTTCCTGCCCCGGGAGCTGGAGGCTGCCTGCTGGCCCGGCTCTTCCCCTCCAAAAGGTTCCTGGCTGGGAGACCCGGGCTTGGCGAGTGGTGACAAAGCTGTCAGACTTGTGGCTTTCCACCGAGGAAGGGCTGAAAGGTCTCCCTGGAGGGGTGAAGAGCTCTCCTTTTCAAACTTGGGGTCACCTTTCCTGCCACGGTGAGGCAGGATGTGCGACCTAGACAGCGGCTTTCGCCTCCTCTCTTCCTTGCCCCGCTCCAGCTGCTTGGTCCTGGGCTGCGGTGTTACAGGAAGGGTCTGTCTTGGGCCGGCGTGGCTGGCCCTGTGGACATGCTCGGGAGGTTCTGCTGGGCAGGACGGAAGGGCAGGAAGGGCAGGGCAGCTGTACATTGGCGCTGCAGGGTCTCCCAGCGTCTCCATGGGCCTGTGGGTAGGAGACTGGTTAGGACTGAGGGGAGTGGACGGTTCGGGGATCGCGTCTGCTGCCCTTGGCTGGACCCCGTGAATGTTCCAGAACCTGTGCCGCTCTCTGGTCACTGCCCTCTGTGCTTGCTGTCTTCTCTGGGCGTAGGTTTCTGTCTCACACATTCGCAGCAAGGCGTTGTGTCTCCTTGGCCTTGGCTCTAGACGCTCCTGTCCCCCACAGCCCCTGCACGGCAGTATGGGTGGACCCCGGAGGGTCCAGTCTGGGCTGGCTGCTCGCACTGTCCCTGTCCCTGCGCTGAGGGCAGATGTCCGGTGTTGCCGTGCCGCCGAGCACACGGTGTGCTCAGTCTGGTCCATTTGCAGGGCTTCCTTTGTTCTCCTCAGCCCCTGCTGACTGCGTCTGTCTCCTGCTGGTGGCAGCTCCCTTTGTGCCTGTCTCACTTGGATCACTGCCACCTCAAATGCTCGTCCTTCCCCTTGTGTCTTTTATCCCCTTCTCATGGCATCTCTCCTCCCTTGACCCAGATTCTGACTTCTCTAAGAATCAGCCCCACACCCCAGAGCCTAGCTCCTTCTCTAGAACTTTTTTGTTTATGCACTGAATTGCCCCATCTAGACTTTAACCTTCTTCCAGACTGGGGACTTTGTCCAGGTGTTCTCCGCGTGTGACTGCAGTGCCAGGAGCATTGAACCTGCTGCAGAGTCTCTGTGGTCGGCTATGCAGTCACCCACGCCTGGGCCCCTAGCTCAGAGCCCGCCTGCTGTGCTTTAGGGATTTCACTGGGGCATCCTGATGCGCGGAGTCTTTGCAGAAGATCTCATAGGGGTTCCCTCATCTGTGCGGGACACGCCCCGACACCCAAGACTGCAGAATGAGCCAGACCCTGTATACACTGATTTTTCTCGTTGTAATGTATACATATGATGAAGTTTAGTTTAGAAATTAGGTACAGTAAGAATAATAGCAGATAATAAAATAGAATAATTGTAGAATAACAATGAAAGTTATGTGAATGAGATCTTTTTGTGAAAGAGTCAAGATAAATACCACTATTTTTGAATATATATATATATATATATATATATATATATATATATATATATCTTTTTTTTTTTCCTACAGCATGGGATGTAATTTCATTCCAAACACTTGATCTGCTTTCTCTTTCAGAATAATAGCGGTTGTAGGACAACACATTGTGGACGATCTGGAAGTAGAGAGAAACAGGTGCTTCCCGCAGGTCCTGACACCAGGTGTAGGGTCCCAGGCTGGGCTGCTGTTCTATATCTTTAGGCTCTTGCAGGTTCTGGGAGCTAGAAACAAAATTAGATTTTACTGCTTCTTTCCAAGTGAGGATAAAAATAACGTGGCTGATATTTTTAAGCGCTGCTAGAGAATAATCTGTTGAAATGTAAGGCTACCAGAGTTGCCTAGGAAATTAAAATCAAGGAGGAAAAAAGCAAACACAAACTCAACTAGAATAGCTTTCCAACGTGTTAGTACACTGATTTTTAAAAATCAATTAACACGGTTGCCTGTTAATTGTGCTTTTGTGACTTATGGTAGGATTTCTTCAAAACAAAAACAAAAATGGAGCTTTGCAATGCACTGTCTGCCCTGTCTGGGCATCGGCTCTGTGCTCTGGGTCTTGAACACTGTGGGGTGACTTTTCTGCTTGTGGCAGCTGGGGTAATTTAAGGCTTCAGTGGAGTGGGACAGGCCACCACAGGCTGAACTATGTAAGGGGCTATGCTGCAATTGTCCTCTAGTAACATACTGGAAAGCGCCTGATGGCTTGTCCAGCCAGATGAAGACTGAAGCTTTGTTTGTGGTAGTCTATTAGGTGATCTTTCTGGGAAGATCTTGTTCAGACGACCTTCCTGGATTGGATTCTGAATTTCCTTCATGGAGTGGAGGTTGGAGGAGGGCCCTGAATTGAGAGGAGCTTAGCTCCTTTCCCTCTTTAACACATGCCCCTGCACAGCTGAGTCTATCCATAGCTTTCATTTCCTAAGTCCCCTGGGCAGCTGAGACCCTTGGGTGGGCAGCAGTGGCCAGAACTATAGGCAATCAGGGCAGCAAGGCATTGGCCTCCAAGTGTTGTGGTTTCTGTCTAGTTTCCCCTCCAAAGCCTCCTGCAATTTTGGGGTGGACATCTGAAGTGTGTGATTAATTCCTGGTCTAGCACTAGGATTATGGGGGTGAGTGCTACACCCAGCCTGGGGCGGATAGTCTGGGTGCAACATAAGGGGACAGACTTGTGCTCTGTTGCCATTGTTGCCACTACTCCCATTTGCTCTTGCTGTTTTCTACTGCTATGAACTGTTGCCCCCTGCCATATTCCACTCTGCCTTGGAGCCAGCTGAGTATGAGCTGAAACCTTCACTGACTGTGAGCTAAATAGACCTTTCCTTCCTTAATTTTGAGTGTCAGGAATTTTGTCCCAACAATGAGAGAAGAGTAACTGAGACACCAAGGAAGGCACACAACCCACAGCAGGGCCATGTTCTTCCCATGTCCAGGTGTGGTGCACACCACAGAAGGATTGGAACAGCAGGAGAGGATAAACGTGGTCCATGTTGCAGAGTGCCAGACTATCTGGGCATCAGTGGGGTGTGCTCTCCTGTAGTCCTGGGGTTCTTGGAGCTGGAACATTTTAAGAGTTGGGCTGAGACTTACATTACAAATGGGGTTGAAGCCAGAGGAACACGGGTGGTGACAGAGTGAGGAGACTTAAAGTAGGACGGTAACTCAGCTGGTGGGGTTTAGGGTAGTAATATACCAGGGGTGTGATAATGATGATAATGAGATTTTTGAAATGATATGGACATCCAAACAGAATGTCACACTTAGAATTTTAAAAATATATAGTTCCCATTACAGGAACATTGCCTAAACCTCTGGTAGCAGTTTACACATTTGTGTACGTGACAGATCTACAAACAGCTGATCGTTGGATGAAAGACTAATGAGCCACTGTGACTCCCATAGGAAAACTATTGATTCTGGGGAGAGAGATTCAGTGTGGAGGGAGCCTGAAGGACCCAAGGTCCATCCTGCTGATAAAGCTCTGTACTTACTCTGTTACTTCTAGATCTTTGACTTTATTCCCAACTTAGGGGGAAATAAATCCATTCAGATCCATCTTCCTTAGATGCATATCTTGTTACAATTCTAATTTGAATCACAATATATTTCTCTTCATGTTTTTTTTTTTATTTTTTTAATTTTTTTTTTTTATTTATTTGTTTTCTTGTTGTGTTTGTTTGTTTCTTTCTTTATTTATTTTGTGGCTGGCTCAGCCTGCCCTGGTGGTGGCGCTGGCGCAGCATGTGGTGCCGGGGATCGAACTGCAGTCCCCGCAGTTGCCTGAGCACTCCCAAGCAGGCGCTTTAGACCACTGAACCATCTCGCCGGCCCCTCTTCATGTTTTGTTTTTATTTGTTCTGTTTAGGTATAATTCACCCATATAAATTTGACCCATCTTAAGTATACAATGATTTTGGGTAACTGGACCGAGTTGTACAACCATCACCACAACCTGGGCTTTGAATAATTTCATTACCCAATGAGAGCCCTCGGCTCAGGCAGTGTTCTTGTTGTCAACCTTGTCTTTATTATTGAAAACAAAAGTTTAATAAAACATAGTCCCAGTTCTTTAAAGAAATGAGTGTTAGACCAGATTATCTTTGTATTCTGGCACTGGAAAAGTGTTAACCCTAACCCTAGATCATTTAGTGTTAGGGAATTTATTTCCTTGTTATTTTCTATTCCTCTTCATACCTGTTCACAGCATATGCTGAATACCTTTATCACGGGAGCTGGTGTGTGTCCACAACACATCTCAGTGTTTTCTCCATCCCCTTTGTTCCCATCCTTCCCTGCTTCCTCCAGCTCTTGGTCTCCTTCCCATTCACAAAAGCTGGATTCCCATTTTCTCTTCAATTCCTTTTTTCCATTCCACCTTTCTCCCCATCATCTTTTATTCCCTTTCCCATTTTGAAAAAGATTTTCCTGCTTCCCCTGACCTTTTATTTTGCTCTTTATTTATATTGTGGGTTTCTCATATAAGAGAAACTGTGTGATATTTAAACTTGTGATCGATCTACTTCGCATAACATTATGTCTAAACTTCATCCATTTCCCTGCAAATGTCTCAAGTTTGTCCTTCTTTATGGTAGCGCAGCACTTCACTATGTACCAGTGCCATGTTTTCTTTATCCATTCATTTGTTGATGGGCATATGGGCTGCTTCCATAATTTAGCTGCTATAAATTCTGCTGTTACAAACATGGATATTAATATGTTAGACTATAATATGAGGATTTTTAACTTTCTTGGAGATACCAAGAAAGGAAATAGCTCATTTGCCTCTAAAGTGTCTGTCTGTAGGACTGTCCAGATAATTGAAGATGTCCTATGTGACACACATTCATGGCATTATTTTTTAATAGATACATAGGTGTTTGCACACTAGAGAGTTTGCTTGGAAACAGACTGAATTTTTAAGGTTCATTATTTTACCATTTTGAAACTCAGTGGAATGGAGTGCACAGGAGAGAATGATACATTTACAATAGATATTAGCTACTTTATAATTTTTTTATTTTATTTTTTGGCACTGGGCATCAAACTCGTGACTTTGTGCTTACCAAGCAGGTGCTGTGCTGCCAAGCTCTACCCCAAGTACTATAGGCTTCTTTAAAAGACAATGCATTTAAAAATTTTGTTTTAGCAGAGTGCAGCAGCTGGGTTCGATCCCGTGCACTGAGATGGCCATCGAGACTGGGCGTGGTGGCATGCGCCTGTAATCCCAACACTTGGGAAGCTGAAAACAGGATCACTACGAGTCTGATCTGTGTAGTGAGAGCCTGTAGGCCCTGTACCAAATGCATTAAAATTATTTAAAAAATTTACTTTGCACATATTTTCTTCTTAAACACAGAGGTTTTCTTTCCAAAGAGCTTTTCCAAGTGATCTGACTTCCCTGGACACCCTCCCTCAGCTCAATCCTGAACTCAACAATTTTGTCTTGCTTTCTTCTGAAATGGATTTGAAAAACTAAAGATTGTGGCTTCAGCCTTTCAGAACTGGATAGTAATTTTGTCTTCTGGCATGAAATTTAAGGCCCATAAAATGCAGTTGTCATTTCCTCCGGATGTTCCGCTCCTGTGTTCTAATTTCATATTTACTGCCATGGGAGTCAAGATCACAGTGAGTGCCTTCCCTGGTGTGTGTGTGTGTGTGTGTGTGTGTGTGTGTGTGTGTGTGTGTGTGTGTGTAGCTCCCGCTGGAGGCCCCTTGCTGAGTGCCTGGAAAACCAAGTGTGCCGAGAAAGGATGCCTCTCACCCAGG
The DNA here is from genome assembly GCA_004027915.1 of Capromys pilorides. Lineage (NCBI taxonomy): Eukaryota > Metazoa > Chordata > Mammalia > Rodentia > Capromyidae > Capromys > Capromys pilorides. The sequence continues at coordinate 12,456 of PVKN010002895.1, forward strand.
CTCTCGTCCAAGCTCCCCAATCCGGCAGAGCAATCTGGGAGATGAACTGGGAAGCCCTCCTCCTCCTGCTCCTCTGCCACTCCTTTTCCTCTTCCTCTTCCTGTTCCTTTATCCTCCCCTTCAGCCCCACCCCCCAGGTAAGGACCACTCTGCTATTTTGAAATTTGGGGCTCTCTCCGTGTTCTCTTTTGCGAAACGGAGTGTGTATCAGAGAACTTGTGTGTTTTCCAAATGTGCTTCAAAGTGCTTGCTAAAGTTACAGTATTTTTTAAATATAATTTTTTTCAGTCTTGGGGATTGAGCCCAAGTCCTTGTACCACTGAACTATTTCCAGCCCTAATCTACAGAGTTCTGAATTTCATTCTCTCCTCAGGTGAGTCTGAACCTTTGGCAAAGGACCCCAGAAGCCTGTGTTCCCACCACATTTTACACGTGATTGTGATGCGCTCTAAAGCAGAGGTCCTGGAAGTTGAGGTTATTCTTACAAAACACTCTTATTAGTCTTTTCCTTCAAGCCAAAAACCAAGGCAGAAGTCATCAGAGTCACAGAAATTCACCTTTCCTGAGATCTAGATTTGCCCCACCTCTTGGGGCGGGAGTGGGTGAGGCTTCCCTCTCTGCCAGCATCCAAGGGGCCTTCAGGGACTGCTCCAAAGTTTGGAAGCAAGAGTTCAGAAAAACAGTGTTGGAGAAGTCACTGGTGTTAATTAAGAGATGTAAATTCGGGAGACCCTATCACTTCACCGGGAATGCCACCAAAGGGTGGCATAAAACAACATAGAGGTTTAGAAAGAAGCAAAACAAAACAGCAGGTATTCTTTTACAATCACACAGCTGAGAGTCAGAAATGACTGTTTTGGCAGTGCCACCCTGGCTTGCTGGCTCTAGGAAGGCATTAACTGGTGCTTTTCTCTAGCCTGTTGTGTTACTGCTGAGCTTGGTGTCTTGATTCCTAGCTGCATGAAGTCTGTCTCTGCCTCTGTTACTAGGCAGCTTCCCTATCCCTGCAAATGTCTGTATGCTGTTCTTGTAAGCACACCTACCATGGAGTCACCCTATGACCTCATCTTAATTTGGTTTCATCAGCAATGACCATATTTCCCAATTGTCTTAGTTACTTTTTACTCCTTGCTGGGACAAATACCCTACACTCAAACTGAAGGAAGGAAAGGTTTATTTAGCTCACAGTTTGTGGAGGTTTCAGTTCATACTCTGCTGGCTCCAAAGTGGCAGAAAACAAGAGCAGAGGAGGAGTAACAGCTCTGATATCCCTGAAGCCTCTCTCTTCCAAATTCTGTGCAGGCGCAGAGTTGCAAAGATCAAGCTACTCCAAAGACAGGACTTCTCCAAGGAAGCTGGGCAGGGCTGGGCCATGCAGGAAGCAGCCAGGGCAGGGCCGGGCTAGGCTGATTACACAAAGTCTTCCTCAACTATTTTTTATACATTTTTTGTGCTGAATCACTCTGGGGTGGCCCCTCTGGCCCTGGGGGTGGAACCAATCACATCCCAGGGCAGGCCCTCTGCATCCTGCAGGAAGGGGGTCCCACAGCCTGGAAACAGCCCAGCCTATCCAGCCAAGTTTCCTCAAGTTGACACAATATATCAACTACCACAAGATTGAAGTTGCACATATTCTTCTTTTTTTTTTAATTTGTAGTTTGTTTATTTGGTACAGGGTCTTGCTATGCAGCTTGGACTCACAGTGATGCCCCTGTCTCAGCCTCCCCAATGCTAGGATTACAGATGTGCACCACCATGCTCAATTCTAGGGCCTGCAAAGCACACGCAGGGTTCCAGGGCCAGCCCAGCATGTGCTAACAGGGATCAAACTCAGGACCTTGATCTTGCCAGGTGGGTAATTAGACCACCAAACTATCTCCCAAGCCCAAGTTGCATATTTTTTAGGGGACAAGATCAAACCCTTCACAGATGCACATCATTTCATATAACCAGTCTATCTTCCAGTTAAGTTTCCAGCTTACTGAACAACAAGGAAAGTCGACAGTTAGTCCAGTCAGAACACAAAGTCCAACTCAACACTTAAATCATGGGTGTGCATCTGCAGGCATGACTCAGCAGTGCCTCTGTGCTCCTGCCGCCTCCTGCTTTTCTTCGTATCTCCACAGAATGGTGCTGATGGTTCAGGGCTAGGCTTGCATGACTGCATGGGCACAGAAGAGGGGGTGGCTCACTCTGCCGTGGGGTCCTTGCTGGTCTTTGCTATAAGAGCACAGCTTTAGTCTGGCCTAGTGCTCTCCATTGCAGGACGACCAGTCGCTTCTGACTCGTTGGGGTTTCCTCCTGGTACCCTTTCCTAGAGTCCTATAATCTTGTCCATTAGTCAGATGTCAGACATCTCTCTCTTGTCAAAAGACCAGTCTTATGGCTTTGTTTTATTAAAAGAACTGAGGAAACCAACTTTGAGGCTCAGAGTTATCAATGGCCTTTTTGTTTTTGGTAACAGACTCCCTTCCTGGTTTTGTTCTAAGGACTAGTAGAAACTACCTGGTATATTAGGCACTTTTGCTACCAGCCCAAAGCTCAGGGCCTTAGAACAAATATGGCAAACAATGGCCCAGAGCATGTTTTTTTGGAGGGCCTACAAGAAAGGAATGGCCTTACGTCTTTGAAGTGTTTAAAAACTGAAAATATATGATAGACGGGCATGGTCCATGAAGCCTAAAATATCTTCTGACCATTGACTAAAAGTTTGTTGAACCTGGCTTAAGACAATGAGCATTTAGTATCCATCCTTTACAGTCTATTTTTTTTTAGCTCCTTGACTTCCTCATGGGCCTGGGGCCAGCTGTGGGATAGGCAGACAGCTCAGCAGTCTCAGCTGGTCCTCTCCCAGGTACGGAGATTGGCTGCAGATGTCGATCTGGGGCAGACGTGGCTGGGACAGTGTACAGTCATCCATGGCCTCATCTCGTGGGTAAGCCTGCCTTGCTCATAGCACAGGAAGTTCTGGTAGACACAGTCACCAGCAGGGTGTCTTGAGGCTGAGACTTGGATCCCACACCTTCACTCCTGCCACATTCCCCTGCCAGAGAGCAGCTCTGAGGCCTGATGGGGACCTACACAGTCGGTGGTAACCAGTGTGGATGTAGGGCACAGCAGAGCCTAGAAAGCACTTCTATATTTCGTCTACTGCATATAGCTTGGTATTTCCACAGTATCACCCAGGAGCTGGAGAAGAGAATTTTAGTTATCTATTAATGTTTTCCTGCATAGTCTTTGTGATCTTAAAACCTTTTGAATACAGGCAATTTTAATGTGATTTAGAGCACATTAAGAACTTTTGTGTCTTGTCAGTATAGCTTTGAGACTCTAATCCCTTGAATTAAGAGTTTTTAAATTAAAAATTAAATTATTTACTTATTTACTTATTTATTCTGCAAAGCTTTCTTCCAGAGGGGCTCAGCCCTTGGCAGCTGCCTTCCTCATGGCAGCCAGCACATTGCTCAGCTCCTCATGCTTCCTCTTGGTGAGGATGTCCATCCCCACCCTTTTCCTGATGAACTCAAGGGCACACTTGTCCTTGGAGACTTAGAGCAGCTCTTTGGTGTGCTGCTCGTAGAGAGTGAAGCTGCACACTTCCCGGATCATGTCTCACACGAGCTTGGTGTGTTTGGTGAGGTGTCCATGACAGAGGCTGTGCCTCAGTTTACTCACATTCTTAGTCACCTTGTGACCCTTGTTGAGGTCCATGGCAATGGGATAGCATAGGGCCATGGCTACTGTTCTTCAGTGGTTGCTGTGGTGGAAGCTAAAAATTAAATTTAAAGAAATGTCTCCTTTTTTCCTTCCATAACAGTTTCTCCTCAATTAGCTTATTTTGTCAGAGTAATAATTATACTGTGTTTTCCTGGTCTTTCAATCTATGTCACCTGAAATCCGAGCTGGCTCTCAGATACTTTTGGAGGCTGCTGGGAAGCACCTCTTCGTTGGAGATTTGCTTGTTCTTTTGAACTTCTGAATGAGTGCCCAAAAGAACCACTTAGAACTGCATGTAGCCAACTGGAAGATGAGCTTACCACTAGATTTCTTTTTACTGGGTCTTTCAGCCCAGTGACTCAGCTTTCCCCTTGTTGCAAGTCAAACGACTCTGTTTGATGCTGTTTTGAGGGAAACAAAGCAAACCACAAGGATTCAGATGATTGGTTTTTGGAGTCAGAAGACACAACAGACTTTTCTGTGATATACCACATGGTGGTAAATAAGAGGCAGCCAGCAGTGGAGGCAGCGGCCTCTTGGCTGTCTCTGGTGTGAAGGCTTCCAGCACACACCAGAGTTTTGGCTCTTCTAGGTCAGTAGAGACTCCACATTAGAGAATCCCTAAATATCTCTTTGGTTGGCTTCAAGATGCTTTAAAGAATATCTAGATTATAATGATCACATCATTTTTAAAGCATGGCTTAGAAGCCAGGAACCAGTGGGCAAAATAAAACAGAATGAGCAGAGCTGGCGGTCTGCTTAGAGAAAGGTGGCTCATGCTGTGCGAGAAATGCTGTGCTCTTGAGTGTTCTGCCAGATTCCAGCTGTGCAGAACAAGCCTTTACCAATCTTTGAGAAAGGAAGCCTGGATCACACATTCTTCAGTGGTTTCCCTGAAGGGCTGCTGGTGGTGGAGGGAAGCAGGACGTGTGAGGACAGCACCTGTGTTTGTTTAGCTCCTCTGTTGGACAAGAGGGAGGCTGCAGAAACTCCCGATGGAGGGGGCTTGGCATGTGAGGGGGTCCACCCAGCATTGTGAGGTATGGAGAGCCTAGGAACTTATCTTTTGGTGGTCACAGATGACAGAAACGCAGACATTACCCAGCCACCCAGTAGCCATGAGCAGAGTGGTTCTTCTGGGTCCTCTTGTGGCTAAGGTGGCTGCATGACATGGGATGACATGGGCTGGGAATGACTTGGGCTATTGAGCCTGGGCCCAACAGTGTGAAAGAATAGGCTGATGTGCATCAGAGCACAGGCTGGCTGCATGGTCTGCTGCCCAGGGTGATGTGGAACCCCTGCCGTCCAGCATAGTCTTATCTCTTAGTATATTGCCTGAGAACCAGGTGTTGACTGGGAGCAGGGGGGCCTCAGAGGCCATCCTCAGGGGAGGCCCACCGTGCTGTGGTGTTGCAGGACCAGTATGCCAAGGAAGAGATGGGAAGTCAGATGCCCTGCAGACCTCTGCCAGTGATGCTCACTTCCCTGGGCGGGCAAGGGGGTGTGTCTGTGAGGTGATGATAGTCCCACAGTGTGCATAGAGTGAAGTCCAGACAGCTGGGAAGAAGCTCACTGTGCCTCTCAGTCTGATCCCTGGCGACTACAAAGCTAGGCACGTACCCAGAACATTTTTTTACTTTCTTGTTAACCTAGGCCTTTAGCAACATCTCACCCTCTGTGTACAGTGATTGTTATCTTAACTATGTATATGCATATGTGTTTGTCTTAATATATATGTTGTCTTAGTTACTCTTCTCTCATTGCTTAGACAAATACCTGACACTCAAAACAAGGGAAGGAAAGGTTTATTTAGCTCACAGTTGCTGGAGGTTTCAGTCCATATTCTACTGTCTCCAAGGCAGAGTGGAACATAGCAGAGGGCAACTTTTCAGGCACCGGCTAAGAGCAAGAGTGCTGGGAGAGCTCGCAGCAACTCAAGCAGCTAACTTCTCTTCCTCACTTACACTGAAATGCAAATCACCTGTCCCAGGGGAGGTGCAGCACCCATTTCCACAATAATCAATTACAAATGCCAGAAGCTGTCCCGTGACTGCATGAGGCTTTGGGGGGACACCTATGCACAAACCATAATATATATATATATATATATATATATATATATATATATATATATATATTAATAAGTACAGTAGTGGCTTTGTTGGCAAACTTAATTTGTTTTATGATTTCGGGAAGATGGCCACAGTCGTGTTTATGTGAAGAAGAGGGCTGTAGTCCTGTTTGTCACTGGGTGTAGAGTTTGCAAATGGAAGCAAAATTTTGCTGAACTTTTGTTTGAAGACAGAATTGCTCCTAAAGAGACGTGTTCATGAACTGAGGCACCACTGTCCAACTGAAAAGCTTTCTTCACCCATGGCCGTTGCTTTCTGTGGACATCCAGAGCCAAACCTCCAGGAAGGCTAATGTAAGCCCAGCAGTGTGGAGCAGGAGGGGACCCAGGGGCAAAGAAAAGCATGGGCCATGATGCTGGGGGAACCTGAGGTGGCACCCGGAGCTCGCTCAGGAGTTCTTGCACACCTTCTGGAGCCTTGCCCACCTTATCTGTGCACTAGGGGTAGCCAGCTGGTGTTGGGCATGGCCCTGGCATGGCTATAGTCCTCCCAAAACTCAAGCTTTCTTCTTCTGAGTTGCAGTAATAATTGATAATAATAATAATAATAATAATAATAATAATAATAATAATAACAACAACCATGGGAGAAATAGCAATAGTAGTAATAATGTATAATAGAAGCTAACTACTCTGAGTTCGGGTTCCTTTTCTTTTTTCTTTTTTTGGTGCCAGACAAACTCAGGACTTTGCCCTTGCCAGGCAGGCACTTTTGCTGCTAGGCTATCTCCCCAGCCCTCTGAGTTCAAATTCTTGTTCTGAGGAATTTGGGCTGAGAGATTTAGCTTCTTATTTTAGTTTTGAAACAGAGTCCTGCTGTGCAGTTCGGACTCCTAGTGATCTCCTCCATTCTCAGTCTGCCCACTGCAGGGCTTGCAGATGTTTGCCACCATGCTGGGTTTTGGGACCAGCACTGTGTGCCTGGACTTCCAGGGTCAGCACGGCATGTGTTACTAGGGATTGAACTCCGGACTTTGTGCTTGCCAGGCAGGGGCTTATGCCACTGAGCTATCACCCCAGCCCTAGCAACTGTAATACTTCATAGGGTTTTGCAAAAGCTATAGAAGGTGAAAGTAAAGTACTTGGCACTGAGCCTGGTGTATGTCAAAGATTCAAAGAGTGATTAATAAGGAGAGCGGGACAAGGGCTCGGTTTTGTCCTCTATCAGGAGCACCTGAGCGTATGCATTGTGCCAGTGCTCAGTGCTGGGCACGGATGTGGAGGGGGCGTGGCCTTTGAGCATGTGGAAGGGGGCGTGGTCTGTGAGCAGCAACCTTTGGAGCAGCACCCTGGGGAGCCCAGGAAGCCAGCAGGCCCTCTCAGGTGAGTCACAGGGTGGCCTGAGCACCGCCGAAGTGCCGGGTTGCCTTTTATGTCGTCTCTCCATCTTGGTGAGGCCTAGGGTGCGCCTGTGCTGCTCTGTTCCTTGCAGATTTCTACAGCTTAGCACCACAGTCCCGTGTGTGTTGTGTTGATGCCATTTAAATGCTGTTACTATTTAATACCAAGAACATCTAAAAAGAACATTTTGAGGCACTTGAAAAATCCAATTGCTCTGTTGATAATTTGATTTGTAGGAAATAGGAGAAGACAGTCGTCTCACTAGAGTACCTTCAAGAGCATCCTGAGTGCTTTCTGATGCAGGCAATAGATGGGCTCTAGTCTAAGCCTTGCTGAATCTCTAAGTGGTAGATGCATTGGTTAAGTCAGGCCCAGTACATATGGCACAAGGGCCACAGTGACAGTGGCTTCAACCAGTTGGAGTCAGCTTGTTTCTCATGAGAAACAAAAGTGGAGGGAACAGTTCCTGGCCAGCAGAAGGCATCATGGAGTTCCCAAGAAGTAGGCTCCTTCCACCTTCCTATTCTGCACCATCAGAACATAGCTTGCACGATGTGGACAGTTAACCTGCCTGAACCGCCTTTTGTGCCCGTGATCCAGTTCCTGACAGGAGCAGCAGCAGGAACAGCAGGGAGATTTTCATTCTTTGAGGCTTTCCAGGAGTGTCACTCTACCATTTTACTTCCAGACTCTTGGCCTGTCCTCGGTCCCATGGCCGTCTCTAACCACAAGGAAGGCTCAGGAGTTTACTCTTTGTCTCAGGGGCCTAGGTTCCCAGGTTCTGCATGAGGGAAGGAGAGGAGAATGGGTGCGAGGACTGACCCAGGGGACTTCACATTACAGTTTCTGGAGACTGTCACATTCCTCTGGCAGCCTAAGGCCTTTCTCTGGATCACTTCAGGGACCTGTAGTAAAGAACTCCCTGCTGGGGAAACCAAATCTACAGGACTCAGAGAAGTAGGGCATTGTGAAATAGGGCTAAAGACTGTTGGCGAATCCTCAACGCATTTAGGGCTAAATGTCACCTCACTGAACGTGCATGAGAAACCACCTCAGGGCTGTGGACCGCCTGCACCAGGGGCCATGAAGTCCACCCTCGGCTTCCATGTGTTACTACTAGAAAGAGTCACAGAACTCAGAAAAGATATTTTTCTCCCAGGTATAATTTATCAGACTGAAGGGATGCAGGTTATAATCAAGGAAGAAAGGGCTCCTAGGAGAGAATCCAAAAGAAATCAGAAACAGAGTTCTAGTCATCTTCTGTTCCATGCCCAGGATTGTTTTGAGAGTTGGTCACCCCAGAGCTCATGCTGATGTTGTGTGGCCCAAAGCCTCATCATCAGTCACATCTTAGTTTCAACTGTCTGATGGATCTTGGCGCCCTGCAGAGGACATGCTTATCAAGAGGGAGCTTGAGGGCTCAGAGGTGGCACCCAAGAGCTGGGTAGAGGCAAGTCTGGAAGACAGCAAGAGTGCAGTGTTGGGGCAGCATAGTCCCCCTGTGTATCTCCTGCTGCTCACCTGCCTGCTACCATATCCCTATATCCAGCTTGCTTGCATCCTTGGAAGTCACCAAGCATGACTGTGGTAAGTAGAATATCCATGGCAGAGGCGAACCTAGAGCACTGGTCAGCGGACCCCCAGCAGGCCAGGAGTGGAGCTGAGCCCCGCATAGGTCCACAGCAGAGCAGCCATGTGGACTATCACACCCAGCAGCATGGCTTCTCAGGGCCCCCTGCTGCTCTTCTGTAGCTATGAAGAAGGCACGCCATCCACACAAAGCTGCCAAGAGGTTGAAGTAGTAGAGCGTGTTGGGTCATCAGATGAGGCTGGCTGTTCTCAGCATCATCATCCCATCTCATCGACGTTCCTCAGAACTGCCGCTCTCTGCAGAAGGCCATGTTGCTGATAGCTTGGACAAGGCAGAGCCTGCTCTCAGAGTTATTGGCACCACAGGAGCTGCCCAAGAAATCTAGGCCTCTGTTGAATACCAGAGGCCCCTCTGTACCTGACATTGCTCATGTAGCAGTCTCCTTAACAATCTAGTAAGGGAAAGTGGCTTGGCATCAATTGTTTTTATCTTTTTATTTTTTGAGGTACTTGGGATTGAACCCAAGGACCCCTAGCTAAACTACCACCCCAGTCCTCTTCATGTCTTATTTTGAGACAAGTTCTTGTTAAGTTGCTAAATTGCCCAGGTTAGGCTAAAACCTGTCATCCTCCTACCTCAGCCTCCCAGAATGCTGGGATTGCTGGTGTGTGCTACCATGCCCAGTTTCTCCTGTTTTTAAAGTGAGTGTTCTTTAGTCTTTTACTGATCCAGTCAGCTGGGATAAACTACTGCTCTAATGAGCTTCTCTGTGATACTTCAACATCCTCTGTGTTTCTCTAAAGAAAAACACTCCCAGCTAGCTTTGCTGCTTTTTCAGTCAGAATCAGCCTGGAAGACAATCAAGGTGGCCTTAGATCAGCTTCCCTTGTTTGTCATTGTCAAGCTGTGCTGTTCTAGAAAAGTCATTTGGCTCTTGGACTTGAGTGTCCTCGTCTGTACATCAAGGGGAAAAGAGACATGGCCACTGAGCTGCCTACTGCCTCTGCATTCAGAGTGCATCCCACCGGTCTCTGGTCACATGGCTGTTACACTCAGACACACACTGTGTAGCTGAGGATGCTTGCGCCGGCTGGAGGGTTCAGCCAGGCCAGAAGCAGATCATGATGCTCTTTCTTCTTACCAAGTTTTCTATTGCTGAATACTCCTGAATTGCAGGGCCATCAGAGAGAAGGCTGTTTGTTTGGGGTGAGAAACCCTCAGCTTCCACTCCACTCACTCTCTAGCTGTTACTGCCAACTCCCTTGGAGGGCCTGGAGGGGTGAATCTAATATTTTAGAAGCTCCGGCGTTGCTTTGGGACAAAGATCCTCAATCTGATCTCTTTATGCTCTCTGCTTTCCCACAATGCACTGCTGGGCTCCTAACAAAGTCTGGCCTTAGGCTTGCAGAGGGTGTCTGGCTGTGCATAAGCAGAGGGGCCCAGGAACGGGAGACTTCACCCCTGCTGTCCCCTTCCTTTGCACCTCTGCAAGGCTACTCTCCCCAGAGCCCTCTCCTTCTCCCCCGCAGCTTCCTCACACTTTGGCCCTAATAGTACTGGAGGAAGTGTCCTTCAGTGCTACTGAGAAAGCAAGAAAAACTGGTCTGTGCCCTTCAGCTATCCTGGTGGGGCCCTGCCGAGCAGGCATCTTTGCTCGGGCTTCTTTTTAAAGTGATTTAAAAAAAGAAACAGACGCTGCTGTGAAGCCAGAATTACAGCTTTTCTATCATCTGTTGTCATGACACGGGCTGACAATTTGATGGGTGTGATTTCAGTGCAGATTTCTGCAGAGGCAGCTGCCAGGGATGCACCAGCGGTGGCTGGGGAGGGAAAAGGGGCCAGCAGCAGATGAGGGGAGGGGACAGATCAGAGCGCAGCTGCAGGCAGCAATAGCTGAGCTTGGCCATCCTGGTGAAACCCAGCTCAAGGTAGACTCTGCATCCACCCAACTGAACTCTGAACCCCACTTCTCCCTCCCTCCCCAGATGGGCCCATCTTTGGTGTCTTTGTAAAATTGAAGGCAGAGATCAAATAACCTTCAGCTTATCATTATCTTAAGAGTCCAGTGTTGCACTTGTTGACTGGAGCATTGGTTGCACCCAGCTGAAGTTTCTAGAAGTGTGTGCTGAATAGAGATTTGATTCTTCTGAACTAGGCTTTATAATCAGTCATTAAACATGTCAATGGTCACTGTCTGTGTTTATTACCAGGAAAACCAAGAAGCCTCTGAAATGCCTGAGCCTGCATTTACCTGAGGGCATTGTCATCAATCTCCAATGACCAAATTTTGTGAAATGTTTAAGAGCTGTGTGGCGGCTTCTCTGTTTGGCATTGATTAGGAGAGGTGAGACACCAGGTGCCAGCAAACAGGCCTGTGCATCCTCTCTGGAAAACCTCAGCATTTAGTTGTTCCCTTTCACGGCAGCCATGTCACAGGGAATTGGGTCCACACTGGGGAAGTAGGGTGAGCATGTGAGGGTGGCAGAAAGAGAAGAGCTGATAAAAGGCTGCATATGAGCACCTGATGCGGAGGGCGACTGGGGATCGATCTTGTCTATCTTGGATTCTTTCTTTCTTTCTTTCTTTCTTTCTTTCTTTCTTTCTTTCTTTCTTTCTCTCTTTCTTTCTCTCTCTCTCTCTTCCTTTCTTTCTAAGGAAACTTTTCCCTTTTTTAAAAAATTAATTATATTCAGTGGTACAATTTAGATATACCCTAAGATCATATGCTTCGTGGGAATTTATGCCTGTATATGATATATCTTGATTCCTCCTTTTTTCCCCAGTTCCTTCCCTCCCTTCAGCCTTGTTGGATGCTTTGAGAGACGGTACCAGGTGAACTCAAGGTTCTTTCATTGAAGGGGCAGAAGATGTGGCCTTATTGGTGGGCTCTCGCCCTTGCTCAGTTCTCAGCTCCCTGGCATTTCTGTCTGTGAGTGACCTCTGTGGTCAGCCACATCCAGCGGGTGGGGATGCATGGCATACGCTCCCTTAGGGAACCGCTATTTCAGTTCCTTGGAGAAAATAGAATCCTTCATATAGCACTGTACAGTTCTCCCTCTTTAAACATCACCATGACAACCACCACAAAATAGAACACCTAAAGTTAGGAATAATTTAAAATTTCAGAAAATGTGGACTCTAGGAGAGAAGATTTGCATATTCATTTGATAAGAAAACTTTACAGAAAATATTCAACACTGGTTCTTTAGTTCTGTATTGTCCATGCATGCACTGTTAACATCTCTCTGTCTCGGTCTCAGCATCAAAGCACAATATTAAGACCAGGAAATTGATACTGTTTCAGTCCTGCTACTGTACTTGAAGTCTACCAGGTCTGCCAATGCTCACATATGGACGTGTGGACTTCGGTTCCTATTTCTCTCGCATGGATGCCAAAACTGCAATTGTGAGGTCCTGTGCTGAGCATGTGTTCAATTTATGAGGAATTGCTGCTCAGAGTGCCTTTGTCATTGTACATTTTCTCCAACAATGTGAGGGCAGTCCAGTTTCTCTATTTCTCCAGCATTGTGGCTTAGTTTTCTTTTGTCGTGGATCAGGAGTGGGGAGGTGATCTTGGCTTTTATTTGATAACAACATTATGATTGCAAACTTTACAGGACGTTATCCTTACTCCTGCACTACTGGAATGAGATCTTTTGCATTCTTGCTTTTCTGATATCCAGCCCTGCTTTTATCTTGAAATAACAATGTATGTGTAAAGTTGTAAAGGATTACAAAAGAATAATTTCCTTGGATTAAAATATGAAGGGCCAGTCCTCACTGCAGAGATAAGTAAATGGCTCCTACGAGCCTGAAGCAATGTGAAGAGATGGGACAAGGAAAATAAAATATGGAAGAAGCTGAGGAAAATGACTCTCGAAGTCCATTATCAGAACAGTATGCAACAGGGCCAGCGAGGTAGTTCAGTGGATTAAATTCCTGCTTAGGCAAGTTCAGGGACTGGGGTTCCATCTCCCTGCTCTGCCAGCTCTGCCCCCTCATGCACACTGAGCTGGCCACCGAGACTGGGTGTGGTGGCACACACCTGTAATCCCAGCGCTGGGGGGCTGAAATAGCAGGAGGATCACTATGAGTCTGAGTTGCATAGTGAGACCCTATACCAAATACATTAAAAAAAAAATCAGAGTAGTGTGCAACAGACTAACTACCGTCAGTGTATAAAGCTAAAGAAAATGTATTTGTGGCAACACTGGGCTATGGCCTACTTTAAGGGATTTATTTAAATAACATAGTCTGTGTTACAAAAGATGTACCCTATCACTGGTTTAGGTGTCATCTCAGAAATGATGCCATAGTTTGGGAATGGTGTAACTGATGCCTTTGGCAATTAAGCTGCCCTGCAAAGCCACACAGGGAGCTGACTGCAGATCTCTGTAGTTCAGAGCCCAAGCACTGCACCGCTTGGACATGCAGAAGATCTTCAGCCTCCCCTGTGTCAAATATTCTCCTATCACTCTGTCATGCCTCACTTTCTGGGCCATGTTACCTATTTTCTAGTTGGAAGCTTCTACATGGTCCAGTTCTGTTACACATGCAGTAGTCTTTGTAGATGGACACTAGGGGGCAGGTGAGCATCTCTGGTGCAAGGACAGTGTCACTTGTTTGCAAATATCCTGTTGAATTGAGACAGGTACAAGGCTCAGTGATATAAAGAGATGCTGGGCATTTCACAGAACAGCAGAATAACTAGAGCAGCTTTTCAAATAGGGAGGCTTAAAGTGATTAAGTGTTAGTTGGATATTGACTAAGGAAGAGATAGGGAGTTAATTAAATGAGTAAACTTGGGGGTTTGGGTAATTTTTTCATGATGTGAAGGAAATTACCTTACAGAGTTGGACACAGATAAGGGGAGAGGGAGGCAGCATGACCCTTGGAGGCAGTGAAGAAAAGTTTGGTGGGAGAAATGTGAGCATGCAGATTTGTTCGTCTTTTTAAAGCCTATAGAGTGTTATTTTTAAATTGTTATTAAAAGTATGTTCTCTGAAAGAAATTCCGAAAATTGACAATAAAAAGAAGAAAATAAATGTTAACCATAATGATATTATTTTTAACACTGATAGTTTGTCTTATATCATTTTGGTGTCATGAGCATATGCCATTCATCCTCCAGGCCTCCCTCTGACCTCATGAGAGGCTCAGAGCGGCCTCTAAATAAAAGCCCTTAGCTCTGAATACAAGCCCAGGACCACTAGCCATGGACCTGACTGTCTCCTGCTTGGCCACTGATCTGTATCTTTCCTTTCTCCTTTCTCTGCAGATCTTCAGGAGAGAACATGTGCCAGGTACAAGGTCAAAGCCCTTTCCTGTAGTGCATCCATGCATGTGACATCCAGGTTTGCACTTGTATCAATGAAAGCCCAAACTGCTACTCTTGCTTTTGACCCCAGCATGTGTGCAGTTGCTGGTGACTCAGCAACAGGGGGACTGGGTAGGCAGAGATTTGAAAGGAGTTTCACACATGAGGAAGTGCTCCCACTTGTGTTTTGTATTTATGTTTTAAATTTGGGGAGTGACTCACATGCACTTAACTGAAGTAACTGATTACATTAACTTTATCAGTAATGAAGTTTCCTGGCCCCTCATCAGACACTCAGCTCATTGGCTGGTTGCTATCTCACTGAAAGCCTGGCAGTATGTTGGAAACTCACCTTCACAAGTGTGATGTACATTGGCTTTGGCTCTTTATATCCAGGTATTAGTGAAATCGAGAAGCACTATGCTGATTTGTTGGTTTTCTTTGGACAAAACAGATGCTCAGACACAGTAAATCAGGGTCCACTGTGAAGAATGAGTGCTCTGGCTGTTCCTAAAGAAGTGTGGCAGCTGCTCTGGCTACATGTGAGTGTGGCAAGGGGAATTCTTGACATAGTATTCTTCAAATATCTAGCTGAGACCATGGGTTGTAAAGTCAAAATCTGGACAGTGAGTGGGATGCTAAAGCCCAGAGATGGGATATAAGGTTCTGAGGGGCTCAGGAGAAGGTGGAGGCCAAAGTGGTGAATATTTCATGGCTGCAAGAACCTGCACATTTCAGGGGAAGAGACCTCCATGAGAACCCAAGGCTTGGTTGCTCTTCAGCATCACTACTGCTTGCTGTATGCATCTTAGATTCCTCACCTGTATGAACAAGAGATTGGCTTAGCTCTTCACCTAAGGCTCCTTCTGGCAATTTGCAAAGGGTGTTGTATGCTAATTCTTGGGCTCAGCCAGTGGGCCTTAGATACTGCAAAGCTTTCCCACACATCCTCTCCCATGGGGTTAACACCAGCTAATAGGAAGATGTTGTCTTATCCTTCATCCTCAAACGTACATCTCTCCAGGGATGAGCCAGGTTGAGAAACATCCTCTACTGATAATGCTTCCAATGAGAAGTCTTTTAGTCAATATAGTCATAAAATAACAAGATTCCTGTGCTTCAACTTGTGTAACTTACAACAAAACACAACCGTGCCCACTTCTCTGTTGTCCCTTCTCAGTTTATTCAGCGGGGTTTTCCAATGATAAAAGTTCTCAACGTGCTTTCTCCAAAAAGACAAACTGGACACTTTGCAAAAAGTGGCTAATGTCAATTAAGTTTTTGACAAGCCCAAAGAATTCTAATACACCTTCCGCACATATATACACATTCATTGCCAAGAATCAGGGCCCCACAAAGTATTACTTCCTGCAAAAATGTGGACACACTTTAGCACTCCCGGTGGGTTCTTGGGTTGCTGGTGATGAAGACGAGGTTGAGGGTAGGTGCGCAGGGAACTGTCTACCTATAATGCAGGGATGGGCATAGTACTCTTAGGCTGGCTGTGTCCCAACTATAGGAGAATGCTGTCCTCCATTAGACTTTGGATTTTCCACTCTTACTTGGAGATTAGGACACAAGATGTGTTTATAAGATTCTCTGGCCTCATACCTATAGAAGTTCAGTATCACATCTTTCTTGACCACAGTTTTGGAAGCCATGTCACAAGTGATTCATGCCAGTAAGTAGAACTTGCAATTATTCTGGGTGTAGCTTGAGGTTCTCTTGTCTCTGAAGACATAATTAACTGGGATTGGGGAAGAGAAGTTCTGTGAAGGGCTTAATCTCATGTGAAAAGGAGGAGCCAGAAGAAAGAGTTGGAGTTTCATAAAACTGGCTTGACCTCAGAGTGAGTGTGACCCTTAGGAGAAAAAACTTCCTGCCTTGGGGTGAATAAATGCAACCCTGTATGGTGTCTCAATAGGAGGATCTGGAGAATGAGAAGTCCAATTAAACCAGTTAAAGGGGGTGGAAGCCTTGCAATTCCTAAGAGGCATTCACATACACAATCTCTTTGATTCTTAGCACAGTTCTGCATTGGATCCCATCATTTACCAACTGGCTTCAAGTGAACAATTAAGAGAATATAAATCAGAGAGGCTAAATGACCTGTCCACATCACAAAGCTCCTTCAAAAGCCTCTGAGTTCAGAAATACTGCTATCTTACAAAATGGTAAGAAGGATGGGGCCCAGCAGGTATGGCCATGGATAGACACACATGTCAAGTTATTCATCCTGTTTCCTGCACTCTGTGTTGATCCTTCTCACATGGCCACTAGACCAAGATCCTTGTCTGTAGTCAAAGCTATAACATATCACTATCTCCGGGCTACGACATACACACTGTCTCCCCTATCCTTGCTGCCATGGGTTGGATGTAAGGTAGGAGCAAGTGAGTCCTGGGGACCAGTGATGGAGAGAAAGGAAGAGAAAGCTGAATGTGATGGTTTACCCCTGGAACCTAGCACCTTGGGAGTCAGAATGATTGAAAGTCCAAGCCCAGGGGCCAGTGAAATGGCTCAGTGGCTTAAAGCGCCTGCTTAGGAAAGCTTAGGCAACTGCAGGGACCCAAGTTCGATCTCCAGCACCACATGCTGCGCCAGCAACCAAGTGACTTAGTGAGACTCTGTCTCAAAATAAAATGTGAAATGAAATGAAATGAAATAAAATAAAATGAAGGTCTGAGGATGTGAAGGCCCTGGGTTCAATCCCTAGTACTTGAGGAAAAAAAGTACCCATCTTGGAAAAAGACTTAAGTTTTTCAGAATCTAGGCTTTCTGGATGCAAGACATTTCTTTACCTTTGCAAATGGCCCTTTCCCTTCTGCTCAGTGTGCCCTTTGACCATTTTTCTAGGTCATTAGGCAAGAAGGGTCTGGGTTAGGAGGCAAGTTCATGAACAGCCCTGTCCTCAGGCAGTTAGCCTTGTCACAACACTGCCACACTGGCAGTGAGTGCCTGGAAGGAATGTGTCAGGCAGGAGGCTTTTGGGGGTGAAGGAGAAGGATTTCTCACGCAGGTTCACTCCTCAAGTCATAGTCCTGTTCCCAAAGCCAGGGTGATGCCCCAGCCATGGCCACAGTCATCATAGCTCTCTTCCATCACTCAGGGAAAGTGTCTGCTTCACGACAATGCCCAGCACATCCATCTGTACTCAGAGAAAGTGGGGCCTAAAATAGACAGCCTTGATGAAAGGCAGAGTTTGGTGATGCCACACATTTATGGCCCAGTAAAGTTCAGTATTTGCGTCTTGTCTCAGTTGTTTTGCTGCTTGCTTTTGCTTTGCTTAAGTGATGTAGTGTTAAGCAATCAGTCAGAGGCTAGGGACTGCAGGGGTTAAGTGCCTTTCTTTCATTTAGTTCCCATTTGCTGGGCACCTACTGTGTGCTGCGTGCAGAGGGAATCCTGCAAAAGTGAAGTAAAACCTCTGAGTCTGCCCTCCACAGACTTGCCATAAGGTATGCTCTCACTGGGGATCCACAAGGGCAAGCAGAGAGTCTAGAAATGGGGGTGGGGTGGGACTTCCTTGACATTGGTACATTAAGGCGCTGAGTCAGAAACATTTCCTGAGCTCGAACAGGCAAAGCTGTATTCTGAATGCAGAAGAGGAGCAGGCTGGAGTCAGCTAGCAAGGGCAGGATGCAGAAGAGCTTTGTGCCAGAGGGAGGAGCCCACACCAGGACCTCACAGAAGGCAGGGACAGGGCACTTGCTCAGAGGGCAGGGCAAGGCAGGGCAGGGCAGGGCAGGGCAGGGCAGGGCAGGGCAGGGCAGGGCAGGGCAGGGCAGGGCAGGGCAAGGTAGGGCATGGCAGGGCAGGGCAGGGCAGGGCAGCTGAAGCACAGAGAAGGCCAGTGCAAGATGAAGCAGAGAGGGCTGCCCTTTAGGCTGTGCCCGAGTATTTGTGTCATGATCGTGGGACAAATGAAAGGCTCTTGGAGACTGTAAAGCAGGGGTCACGGTGTGTGTGAAGCTAGTACTTTGAAGGGGAGACTGATCACCATGAGGACCTCACACAGGAGGGAAATGAACAAGGAGGCCACTGCGGTCATGTGATGTGTGGAGCAGGAGGCAAGATGGCCACCCACAGATGAGCATTTCAACAGTGATGACTGGATATGAGCACAAAGGAGGGGAAAGTGTCAAGGACAATTCTCAAATTCCATATTACTCAGAAGGATGGAAATGTCCACTGGGAGAGGGGGCAGTGAGAGGGGTTTTGTGAGGTCACCTTTGTCTGGGTACTAGTGGACAGCCTTGAAGAACAGAAAGCACAAGTGCAGTGGCTGAGACAACTATGGGCGCCCACGGCTCACAGCACGGAGGCCAAGACTGAGGTGTCCTTGTTTATCTCTTTTTGGCATACAATGGCTGCTGCGACCCTTCCTTGTACCTGAAGTCCAGGTAAAAAGTTGGAGTGAGGACCGAAGGAGACACGGTATGTCCTAACAAATATTTCCTTTTCTGCTGGAGAGACTTTGCCTACATTGCTCTGAACTAAGTGCTAGACAGAGGCCTAGAGAAACAGTATTTTTTTGCCCAGCCTTCCTCTCTAGTTAGAGGATGCCTGAAGAGAGAGGCCATGTGGGTAGCCAGGCACAGTTACTTGGAGTTGGAGGTGTGTGGCAGACAAGCGGAGATACTGGCTAGCATCATTAGATATACTGGCTAGCATCATTAGAATACTGACCAGTGTCGCTCCTCTTCTTTCTCCTCCTCTTCCTTCCTCTTCCTCTCCCTCTTCCTTCCATTGAGGTTAAGAGATAATTCAGTGGCAGTTTCAAATAAGGCAATAAAACACACATTCTGAGAGTTCTTCACTCCTTAAAGCAAAGGGAGAGCAGAAAAGCTCAGGTCAGGAAATGTGGTCACTTGAAGGAATGATTTCTAAAACCTAAATACCAGGTTGGAGGAGGTAATGAAGGTGGCTTTCAACAGGTCTGCGAAGGGCATCTTGAAGATGTCAGGCAGTACATGGGCTCCCTGACCTCAGGACTACGAGGACAACTTCTCTGACAGTGGGAGAACCTGTAGCATCCACTCCTGGCAGTGCATCGTAATGCTCTAGGGATGCACTGTAAACTTTAATGCACCAGTTATAATGATGGTAATAACGTTCTTGTTCTATGGGCTGAATCACATTTCTCCCACTCTATTTCTCCTTAGGAAGAGATGAGAACAAGGGTGGTGCTACTGCACAAGGGACTGTCACTACTAAGGTGACACGTGAGTGGAGACTTGAGGGAGGGTGCCAGAGCATCCTAGGGGAGCAAGTGAGGCAATGTTGAGATCAGGAGTAGAGTACCAAGGATTAAGCAGTTTGGCATTGGGCTAATGGAAGAGATAGCCTATAAATTCAGGGTAGAGATTTAATATGAACACTATATAGCCTTCCACTCAAGAAGTTTTAAGAGCATTATGAAAATGATACACACTTAAAATCTCACACAATCCTCCAAAAGCTTTCATGCTCTAGGAAGCAAATAGTGAGGTCAGAAGAAGACCATAAGAAAATATAAACCGAATGGTAAAGAATGTCCTACAGATAATACCAGGCAACTGCATGGTGATTAAAGACACACACTTCACAGCCTTTGGCATTCAGCTTCTCTTGAATCAGCAGCTCTGAGAGCTTGGGTAGCTCCCTCAGCCTCTCTGGGCTTTGAGTGAGGAGTTAAATGGTACCAACTTCCTATGGTTGTTTTGTGGGCTGGAGTATCAATAAATGAGTAATGAGTAATATGGAGTAATATGTGTAGGAAGGAGGCGTGTAAAATCTGCTACATTAGCCATTACTGGAAGGAGCTACTTACTCCTGCTGTTAGTATTATTGTTACTGGAAGGCAACTGAAAGGTAAAACGGATCAGAAGATGTTGGAGGCCACAACAGGAAGATTTTAGGGTGTTGAAGGAAAGGTCAAATGTGGGGCTGGGGAGAGTCCACATAGTTGGCCAGAACTTTTAAAAAATGAATAATGCTAATATTTATGATAGGTTTGATAAAACATAGGCCAAGAGGCTTTGTTAAGCTACCACCTTTCTTCTCTCCCTTCCTCCCTCCCTCCTTCCTTCCCTCCCTCCTTTCCTCTTTCTCTTTCTCCCTCCTTCTCTTCCTCCCTCACTCCCTCTCTGTCCTTCTCCCTCCCTTCTTGGGTCAAACTCAAAGTCTTAGTAAACACAGAGCTGTCTCACCCACCCCTGCTTCTTCTCCATCTACCTCACTGGTTTTCTTCTCCTTCCTTTCTTTTGTCCCACTATTCTGCTCCCAGGCCATCAGCATCATTTCTGTTATGCAAGTCAGTAAGGCTGTTTTGACCTGTGCTGCCACTGGATACAGTGGATCGGGCATCCCACCTGCTCTCTCCTTTCTTTCCTATCCCAAGGCAGTGCCTTTCTTCTGTTGGGCCTTCTACCACCTACCACCACTGCCCCTCAGTCTGCGGTCTCAAGCCAAGAGCACCACAGCTCTTTTAAGCCTTTCTCCATCTCACCCTGATCCCCACCTGAACGTTCCTCAGCTCTTTCCACAGCCCACACTTGCTGTCATGTGGGGCAGGGTAGAAAAAATAGCCAGAAGCCTTGGTCTGTTTTCATGGAGCGTAAAGGGTGCTGGGGCAAGGAAGCTAAGCAGGAGCAATGCTGAGTAAATTTATAGCCACAACTGTGATGGGCATTGCGAAAGAAAGCACAGATGAAGAAGACATGCCATGGGATGTTCTGTTCCTGCTGCCACCTTTGAGCCCCACCTCCTGCATACCATTGCTCCTTACTAATTGACTTCTAAAAAATTTTTGTGTCAGTCAACATGGACTGGGTGTGAGTAGACACAAGCCTGACTCCCCATGATGTGGGAGGAGCTCTAAAGAGAGGTAGGATGGATCTGAGGATCTCATGTTCCCTGGTAGTTTTGAGATAACTGCTCCAACATGAACAACTCAGTCTCCATCCTCTGATGCCCCAGGCAAGAGGGGAAGGAAGGGCAGAAAAAGCTGTCCTGTCCTCTCCTGCCTTTGTACTTCTGGGAGCATGTTTTCATGTCTCATTGCTGGTGTCAGTCACATGTCCCCTGAAAAGGGTTAGCCCACAGGAAGGGGACAATCCTATTTGGTTGCCACATGCTCGCTGAATACCCAGGGCCTGAGGAGGCACTTAACTGCTGGGATCATTTGCAGCCTAACTGACTTGGATTCTACTGACTGTGGAAGAAGGAACAATGACCCAGGGGTCAGTGGCCAGCAATGTCTGTTCAGTGGCATGTCTGTGGGGCCTCCCAAGGCTAGGTTGGAGAGATGTAATTGTCCTCTCTTCTGTCTGCCCTTGCTGACACGTTCCCCCATTGCAGCCGGAGCAAGACTTGCCCTGTCTTGAGGAATCTCAATGAAGCTGACCCAATGCAAAGCAAAGTGCATGGCATTCTCAGGGAGCCACAGGGACTGTTGGCTGGGAGGCAGGGAGTGATGCCAAAGTGGCACTCAGACCAGCTACCAAGCCAGTGATGAGGGCTTGTACCTATGTGGAAGCTGGGGACACGTGCAAGCCGTGTCTCACAACCCCTTCTCCCAAGAGACAAGGGAGCTTCTTGCCCTGTCTCCCTTTGGCCATTGGCTGAAGGCTGGCTCTGGTCTCTTAATTCTCCAGCATAGGTGGCCTGCAAATGTGGGCTCTAGAAAGAGCTGTCCAGTTCAGAGACAGAGATGCAGGCAGCCACTAGTGAAGGTCGATGGAAGCAGGTAGAGATGGGGGCGTGGACAGTGTTTACTACGCAGCTTGCCTCCAGTGTGTGAGAGCCTTTTGCTGATGTGTGCCAAGGTGCCACGGTGGGATGCTCCTGACTCAGAGGTGTGACTTTATCCGTGTGCACCAAAAACTCTGTGTGCTCCTCAAAGTAAGAGTGGATCAGACTCATAATTGCATCAGTGTAGTATTCTGCACAGCACTGCATATAAATAACTACACTGCACAGAAATAACTTTCTCACATACATTGGGATGGTGTCACACTGAGGAGTAGAATAGCTTTTACATTCCACAATCTTTAGGCCAATATACATCATCACCATTGTTGTAATTTCAACTCAGTTCTTCTGATTAAATGTGGTAGTGGTAGAATATTTTCATAGATCAGCTTTGGACACAGGGTTGATTTATGACACACTGAGAGAAGTGGAACTTTGGCAGATCCCTATTAATTTGATTAGAATCACCAACTCAGTGGAAAAAATTCAGTACTCCAAATTCTAGAACCAAAATCACATTTTTAGATGTGCAGATTTCCTTCTGTGTCCTTTGAATCTAAATGAAAAGGAGCATAACAGTTTTAAAGTCTTTATATAGAGCATAAGCTGTTTTTATAAATGTGGAATAATTCATTGAGGATATAAGTAATGTTGAGGAGGTATCCTGAAAAAACCTTGTTTTTGATGTAATCTAGTCAAATGGGTTATTTTTTCCCCCTCTGGCACCTCCACCCCTCCGTACATTTTGACAAAGTGAATTTCCATATGTTTCATCTAAATGAGTCACATTCACAGAAATCATTCAAATTTTCCGTGAATACTTTTCCTTCGTTTGTGGCTTGAAGGTGGGTGGTTATGCGGAATGGAGGGGACGATAGGCCACGCTCGTTCTCTAGACCCCAGATCCTTCAGCTGGATTTCATTCTGTATGCTCTCTGCTCTCCAAATTTATACTGCACCAGAGGGAAATAGCCATGGCAAATTGCAAAGCTTATTCAATTTCAGTCCACTTTAAGTCCCTTAAAGGGAGACTGCACTCACAACTTCTCAGGGGGCAGTGATGCATTTTATCATGGAGAGTGAGTACTAGGTGAGAGGTTTCAGATCCCTTAGTAGAGGGTTCATCTCCTCCCCCTCCTCCTCTTCCTTCTCTTCCTGTGCCTTCTCCTTTTCCTTCTTCTTTTGTACCAGTTCAGTGGCACAGTGCCTGTGTGGCAGCCTTCTTCTTAAAAGGTCATGCCATCTGTGTGGCCAGCCAGATGGAGTGAGGGTAAGGTGGCCAGAGTTGAGTTGCTCAAGGAATGAACAAACCATCTAGAGGTGATCTTACCAAGGTGGGTAAACACTGGCACTGTGTTACATACCTTTAGCCAAAGAGACACAATTGCTCTTTTAGTCTGTCTGTCCCACCTTGTACTGGCCTCCCTGAAATCTATACAGGTCTGGACACAAATGTGACAATATTTGGGATCTGGGCTTGTAGCTCAGTGGTATCTACCAAGCAGAAGACCCTGGGTTCAATTCCCAACACAAAACCCCAAAGCAAACAGAAACAATCTACACCAAAATGAGGCATTGCCCTTATTCCGAGCTAGCAAAAGAGATCCCCTCTGCTGACTGGCTTTCATGGTGTATTTGATTTTCAACTGCCAGTTAAAGGCTGTCTTTATGAGTAGGTATTTATGGAGCACTCACATCCGAATGGCTTAGATAGGGAAGATTTATTATTAGCTGGTGCTTTCAAATGAGTGTGTAGGAACATCTCATTGATTCATTGTTACTTGGCTTCCATAATCCCTCTGTGTTCTTGGAAAAATCCCACTCAGTTCATTTCCACCCACCTCTCAGGCACCAAGGCTGTGGCTGATGCTGGCATGACCAGCTAGCCAGGCTGTGCGCAGTGTTGAAGGACAGCTAGGTGATCAAAGAAACTTACAGGTTCACAGTACTGGCTTTGGCTCTGTCTCCAGGGACAAGGGAGGAGGAAAGGGAAAGAAGGTGGAGTGGGAGAAGGAAGGATCTATAAATAAATCATTTCAAGCAGGAAATGTGACAGGCACATAATTAAGGTGGAAGAAAGTTTTTTTTCCTTCTGCATTTGTGAATATTACTCCAATGGATGCATTCCATGTTGTGGAGCAGTGCGGTACGCCCAGCCTCGAGTCTTTAAATGTTTCTAAACTGAGTGACTCTGAAGTCCTTCTGAGCAGATGAGGTGGCTCCTGTTTCACCCTGGCTGTCTGCTTTCTGCTTGAACAAGCACCCATGATGGCTTGGTAGCTCGAGTGGGAACTCGTGGTTTGCTCTGTCCTCTCCTCCTCCACTCCAACCTCCTCATCCTTTGCCAGTGAGGCAGCACCCCCAGCATCCAAACAGACAGTGCCTGGAAGGCTGACTGACTTGTCAGGCCAGGTGTATGGAAGCTGTTTGTATCTATATTTACAACAAAGGCAGATAGTAGGTTGGCATCAACCTGTGCCATTTTATTAAAAATATATATATTTTTTTCACTTAGGCTGTCCTTATTTCTAAGACATCTTTGAAATGACTTATAATAAAAGAAAAATAAGTAATTAGACTCATTTAAGAAGGATAAAACGTTAAAGCTTATGACAAGTATAAAATGATAAACCTAGGCTAATAATAGCTATTACAGCTTAACACTAATTTTAGTAGTGAGTTCCCAGGCAATCACAATTCAAAAATGTAGGGAGGGATTTAACTTCGATACCTAAAAGAATACATGTGAGTTCATCCAGAGGTGAGCTTTCTCCTTAGGTCTCTAACTCTTAATGGAAACTTATTTCAAAGATTCTGCATGTAGGCAGGGACCAACTAATGAACGCTTTTAGTGATGATATTTTTTAAATTATAGAAATGTTCTTCATGTGTCTATTTCTTGTGGTGTGAAAAGGAGCTGGCTGGTTCATGGAGGAGACTTAAAATAGTCTTTAGCTTTTAGAGTTTTACTTCGGCTGAGCTGTCTTACTCGTGCCAGAAGCACGGACACAACAAGCTTGCTGGCAGGAGTTTGAGCGCTGGCCCACTTCGTCTCTGGCTGAGCTCTTCTTTGTCCCAGGCTCCAAAAGGACTGGCCATGCGCCTTCCTTGAAGCATAGATTACCGTACATCGCCTAGTTCTTGGGTTCCTTGTGTAGTCTTCATTAGGAATTCTTGGAATTCCTTTCTTTTCTCCCTTGCTAAGCTGCCTGGGGTGGGTACAGATTTGTGGTCTCTGGAGAGCTTAAGTCTGGCTTGAAAAATCTTGGGCTCTTTTCATAAAGCACACAGAGACTCCTAGATACCTTCTTTGTCCTGCTAAGAATGTGGTCCTGTTCTGTGATGTGTGCTGATGTTGGACTCTGGTACTCTGGCTATTGGGAGGTGAAAACCTAGCTTTTGGAGAGGCTCTTTAAATCACAGAGCATTTTGTTTCAGTGGTCAGTGCCACAACTAATTTTGCTAATCTTTAGTGTTTCCCAAAAATGCTCTCCATCATTAATATTTACAGTATTTTATTCCACAAATTCGGCCTAGTTCAATGACATTACAGATGAGTGATACCGTGTATCTCATCTTCAAAGGCTGACAAATAATTTCATGAAAGCAGCAAATTGAGCCTAGCTTGGGGCCATTCATTCAGTGGGCATAGGACCCAGATGCCAAATGTCAAATATCATTTAAGACCAGCAGAGTGTTAAAGCAACGGAGCAGTTTACCTGGATAGCAGTGCTGTTCCAGTTAATAGAAAACTCAAGAAGGAAATGATATCAGGGATAAAGACATATGAAAAACATTTAATAACCTTCAGAACATATGGAAATTAATGATATTCAGAGTTTGCAGAATACTGAGATTTTTAAGCTTAAAATAATCTTTCTGCTGATGCGCAGTTACTGGAGGGTTCCCAAAATGCTACAGAGAAAATTAGATGCAAGCAAAAAGCAGCAAACTCTGGGACTCAAAGAGTGGGGTGAAAATAAAGTGCAATCATTTGTGAAGAACTGAAGAGAAAGTGTGTTCACGCTCCACTTTTCTCTTTAGCCATCCTAACTGGTTTGGACAACATTTTTTTTTTTTTTAATGTGTTAATACCAGGTCTACAGGGTCTACAGGGTCTCACTATATAGATCAGACTTGTAGGAGCTTCCTGTTTACAGCCTCCCAAGCACTGGAATTACAGGCATGCGCCATCATGCCCAATGTCAAATGCTGTCTCAGTGTTCTCCCAGGGTCAGGCTGGCCCGGCATACTGGGAATCAAACCCCAGCCCCTGTACTGTGCCTAACCAGGGTGCTTTAGTCTGCTGAGCTATCTGGCTGGTCCTGGACAACATTCTTTGTCATAATTTATTTGTAAACAGGACTTCTATCAATTTTACTTTGTTATTTTTGAAGGTGCTCTATATCCTTAAAACTGTTTCATCTGTGTATCTAATGAAGCCTAGATGGCAGAATGGCTTCTTCTATCTAGAGTCATGGGTTAGGGGTATAACTGGGGGTACAGTGTTTGCTCAGAATGCATGAGGCTCTGAGTTTGATCCACAACACCCCCAGCCCTCCCCAGAATAATTGGCATCAGTGCTGAGGTGGGCGGAGGGGCATTTCAGATCCCCAGCATGGGAACTCTTTTAAGAGCCCAAAGCAGAAAGAGGCCTGCTGGACTTGCAACCCTAACTAGAACTGTCATACCCAGAACACAGCATGGCTGAGGAAAAGAGACTACTGGAAGCTTCTATTTGACCATGTTACACATTCATCACCACCTCTTTCTGCCTAAAATGGTAGTCAAATTGGGTAAAGGAGCTTAGTGTAACACCAAATCCCAGAGGTGGGATTTTTCCAAAGACAAAGAGCTCCAGTTAAAAAACAAAACAAAACAAAAAAACAGAATGATGTCCCCAGGGTCTTGGCAGATGCACTCAACAATGAATATCTGATTCTTCTCTACCCATTTACTATAATCGAATCAGAGTCTCAGAGTCCTTGAACCCTGTCTCCCACAGAAATCCCAGAACTTACTAGCAAGCTGCGTGCCTTCTATAGGCAATTCAGGACAGGACAAAAGGCATAGCTGACTGGGGACTCAGAGGGACAG
The DNA here is from genome assembly GCA_004027915.1 of Capromys pilorides. Classification (NCBI taxonomy): domain Eukaryota; kingdom Metazoa; phylum Chordata; class Mammalia; order Rodentia; family Capromyidae; genus Capromys; species Capromys pilorides. The sequence goes on from PVKN010002895.1 coordinate 39,384, forward strand.
GCACTCTTCAAAGAGCTCTGAGGCTCACAAAAATCACAGGAGTGTGATGGGGGTCACCAGTCAATTTTTAAATTATTAATACATGATTAACAACTAAAGAAAGATACTGATAAGCTATTGAGGCAATTAATTATTTAGGTGTATAAAGTACAGAGTGGAAAAAAAGAGATTAAGTGCAGTGGGTAAAACTGTTAGGCAACTAAGGCAGGAAGGCCCAAAATGCCTGTCATAAAATTTGATTTGTCTGAGATCAAACCACATCTGACTCCCAAGCCCTATTCCATGCTGCTGGAGTAAAAGTACAGTTAGCACTCATTTCTTACCCTCTTCTGGAGCTATGCAAAGCTCTGTTTGAGAAGGAAGGGTTCACCTGTGGAACTGATGCTTGGGGTTTCTCCTGCTCTAGGACGCTGGGCTCCAGGTTTCAGTGGATCTGCATTCCAGGGACTCCAATTCTGAAGTAGGTTTGGGGGCGGGGAAAATGTTTGCCCGAGGCTTGGATTTCTTTGTTGTACTTGTCCCTTCCTTGTCTTTCAAAGCCCAGGGGCAGTCCTCTCCACTCCCAACAGCAGCTCCACCTCCACCTCACTTCCCTTCACTGCTCTCCTTCCTCCTCCTCTTTCTTGTTGTTGTTGTTGTTGTTGTTGTTGTTCTTCTTCTTCTTCTTCTTCTTCTTCTTCTTCTTCTTCTTCTTCTTCTTT
>PVKN010002896.1:0-31069 GCA_004027915.1 Capromys pilorides
CTCTTAGGCTCATGGTCCATTTGAGTTGCTTTCTGTATATCATATGATGCTAAGCTTGCAACTCTTCCTTTTTTGTGAATATACCATCATCCCACTTGCTTATTTATTTATTTTGAAACCAGGGATTGAACTCAGGCCCTTGCACTTGCCAGGCAAGCACTTATTCTACTCAGCTGTCTCCCCAGCCCCTCATCCATTCTTAATAAAAGTCATTAGATTTATACAGCATCTTCCTAAGGAACATATCTAAGTGCTTTCTAGCATGAGTTGGTTTTAGCTGGAATGACAATAAGTACCATCACTGGACATTGGTCTTTTATGACTACCTTTAGAAGCTGGCTTATTCTACTTCCTGAGTTTGTGTGTTTATCCCACAGGGAAATGAGTGGTACCTACAGGGTGCTTGCTCGTAGCTATTCTACCAAAGGGGGCACCTTTTTGTGTTAGTTTCTCTAATCTTATTGCCTGTTTTGTGACTATTTTTTCAGAGTGATTTGTAATAGCTCTACTCTCTCACTATCATGCTAAAATCTGTGCTTTTCTAAAATCTGTCATTATATCCTCGTGTTTCTTAACTAAATTAAAGCATTCTCAGAATAATATTACAGAACTTCATTCCATACAATAGAGATATCCCTTAATTTCTAACTACTAAATAATATCCCCACATCTATTTGTCATCTTTTCTGCTGCGGGGGAAATAATGCCTGACACCAACAAGGCAAAAGAGGAGAGGTTTAATTTGACTCCTAGCTTATGGGATTCAGCTCACAGTAAGCTTGCTCCAAGGCAGAAGCATCATGGTGGGACCACATGGCCATGACCAAGGACAGCTGCTCAGCTTCTGACAGGATGCAATGAGACAGGGAAGAGCTGGGGAGTGAGCTGTGGACCCCAAAGCCTTGCCACCCACTAGCACGTGCTGTCAGCCGAGACTTACCTCAGTAGCACATTTAGTTCTGGACTATCAGTGGCTCAGTCCACTCGGGGCACAATGTCCCATGATCCAGCCACTTTCCAGAAGCATCTGAGCACAAGACTCTGGGGGATGTCCCACTCCAAAATGCAACACCTCGAGATGTGTATTGTTCGTAACGCACCACATAAGGAGATGTAACATCACTGGACACTGAGAATGTCTGAGGTGTTTTTGCAGCTAACTTCAGGCACAGTCTTATTTTTCCTGGATTAGAGGACCCACTGGGTATGCAGCTTTCCGGTAAGAGGTTGTGGACAGCAGGCCACCTTGGAGAATACCGAGGAGTAGTAAGATGTCCTCTATTAGGCCCCTGTCTTCCTGATACTCCAGTCTATGAGAAATGAACTTGTTCCTCAAGGCAACATTTCTAGAATCTGTCTGGAGTTTCCTTCTGAAGTAAGCAGAATAGGGCTGGGGAAATAGCTCAGTGACATAGGTACCAGCCTGGCAAGCACAAGGTCCTGGGTTCTATCCCTGATACCAAAACAAAAACCCAAGAAGTGGATCTAGAAGATAGCTCAGTAGTATAAGTGCCTGCCTGGCAAGCACAAGGTCCTGAGTTTGATTCCCAGTACAAAAAAAAAAAAGGAGTAAGCAGAAGGAAGCAGTGACCTGGTTGGTGGGCTAGCTCCACCCGACCCCACAAAGCTCTTGTGATCGTGTTCCTCCACAGAACACAGTGCACACACAAACAGCTTTAAGAGTGAGGAAACACAAGGCTTCTTGTGCTCATGAGGGGGAACCCCTGAGCCCTGTCCTCACGTTCTTGAGGATGCTGTTAGGTTCCCTCCCCGTAGTTCTGTTCTCACCAGGCATGGGGAGGGGAATGTTAGGGAGCTCAGCATGAGTGTCCAGCCCTCACAGGCTGCTGTTGGCTGTGGCTGCGGGCTGTCCTGAGTGGGTGACCTCTGCGCTTACAGCCATTTGAAGAAGTACTTATAGATGGTCTTGTTGTTGTTCCTATTTCAAAATCCAGTTTGCTTTCCTCATATATTTAAGAAGCAAGCCTGGTGGCTCCCAGGGACCAGGAACCAGGCTGTGCCTTTCTGGTCCATTGTCTTCTTGGGAGGATTCCACTCCCATAGCCACCTGGTGGTCTGAGGTGGTGCTGGAGCTCTGGGTGTGAAGGAGTGGAAAGGCAAGAGTGGACAGCCCTCTCGGCTAGGCCACTTTTCAAAGCAGCATTTTCTGTACACATTTTTTTTCTCCTCATGCATCTCATTGACTAGAGTTTATTTTTGCAGCTTTATTGAGTTATACATGGCTAATAAAATCACATATTTAATCATGCAACTTGACAAATATACACATATATAAATAGACAGATGTAGTGCAAGGATGACCACGATTAGGCTAGGTCACCTCCCGCACCTCTCCTCACATAATTACTATATGTGTGCTGGGAATATCTAGGTTCTGTGCATAAGGTGGCTCTCCAGACATGATTTATCCTGTGTAACCACAATAGTCCCATTCCCCAGGGTGTGATGGTACTCGCTGCAGTTTTGGTGTATATGTCCCTGGTAGTGAAGGGCAGTGAGCATTTGTGTAGGTGTCTTCTGGCCATTCGAGTTTCCTCTTCTGACTAGTGTCTGTTCAGTGGGATCGTTCCTTGGTGGTCACTGTCATCAGAGACCACATGCATTCTGAGTGCTGGTGCTCTGTCAAATGAATACTTAGCTCACATTTTCTTCTAGGCAGAGAGAATGCAGAGAAAAGGGGACTCTCTTACAAGTGTTGTGGGAATGTGAATTACAGTGACCATCATTGGAAAAGTATGGAGCTTTCTCAAAAGACTAACAAAAGATCTACCCTGTGGTCCATCTATTTCAGCTCCGGGTGCTGGTCTGAAGAAAATGAAATTGGCTAGCCAGAGAGATATGTGCATGTGCATGTATTCACAATAGCTAAGGAATGCCTCAGTGTATGTGTCCATCACTGGATGAATGAATATAGAAAACATCAGGTAGATAGACAGACTGACAGACAGCCAGACAGACAGATTATTGGCCCTTGTAGAAGAATGAAATCTTGTCATGCAGCAACACACATGGAGCCGGAGGACATTGTATTAAGTGAAATAAGTGAGACACAGGAGAACATGTGTATCCTGTGTTCTCTATCCTATGTGAAAGTTAAAATATAAAGTCTCCCTAAATGTGGAAGGGTGATTGCTGGAGATTGTGTGAGGGAGAGCCGGATAGAAGGAGGCTGGATTTTGTCAGCATATGGTTTATGTGTGCATGGAAAGTACGCATTAAGCCCCATTAAGATGGATTTAATACATTCATCAAAAATGTAAAGACAAAGTACAATTTATTTTGAGATGAACAGATGAAACTTATTCAAGTCCAGCAGCTACATGAAAGACCTTTTCCTGTGCAGTAGCTTTTTCTAATGGTAAACAACTATCTCTTCCAAAGCTGGATGTCTGACTACTGCAAACACGCTTGCTGATCCTGGATGTTTCAATTATTTACAAATAAACAGGAGCAGGCTGACCAGATAGCTGAGTGGACTAAAGCACCTGCTTAGGCAGACACAGGGACCAGGGTTTGATCTCTGGTATGCTATGCCAGCCCCACCCCTGGGGCACCCTGAGACAGGGAATGAGACTGAGTGTGGTGGCATGCCTGTAATCCCAGCACTTGGGAGGCTGAAAACAGACCCTGTACTAAATACATAATAAACAAACAAACAGGAGCTCTGGCTGGTGTATGGCCTTCAATGGATTCTGCGCAGAAAGTCTGTATTATTAGGGCTTTTCCTCCTACCCTCATACAAACTGTTCAGACCTGATGAGAAGGTGCTGTGATATACAGGCGATGCACGAAGACCTGTAGTTCTGGGTGAGCGACTCCATCATGTCTTGGTATCAGCCTCTAAGAGCTTTGGTTTCTTCCACAGATCCAGCAAACTCAGCCCCATCCATCCTGGACGGGTTTGACCACCGCAAAGCCATGGCAGGGCAACGGGTAGAGCTGCCTTGCAAAGCGCTTGGGCACCCTGAGCCCGACTACCGCTGGCTGAAAGACAACTCACCCTTGGAACTCTCGGGGAGGTTCCAAAAGACAGTGACAGGGCTGCTCATCGAGAGTGCCCGCCCCTCAGACTCGGGCAGCTACGTGTGCGAGGTGTCCAACCGGTACGGGACTGCGAAGGTGATTGGCCGCCTGTATGTGAAACGTAAGTTGGAAGGCCCGGGCCAGGTGGTACTGGCCTCCTCTGCAGAGTGTTCCTAGGGCAGTGCACCTCCAGCTTCTCCCAGGGCCAGAACAGGGTAGCCCCATTGTGCAGATGAGGGAATTACTGTTCCAGGAAGTCACCCAGGGCCACAGAGCAAGGCACTTGAAGTCAGAGCTCACATCGGGGGTTCTATGCTACAGAACTGCTGCATTTGCAAGGGGCCATCCTTGAAGGACATCCCCAGAGGACACCCCTAGCTGCTGGGCCCAGGATGGTGGCCCACCTGAAAACACATCGAGAGGAGCAGAAAGAGGGATGGTAGCAGAGGAGCAGAGCGGTGGTTTCCAGATGCCCCTTTCCATTTCTAAGGTGGCTGTTGTCAGCAGAAATATAGAGCTCTAAATGACCTAGGCTCTGTGCTGTAGCTCTTCTGGTCTGCATCTTCACTCTGCTCATCTGCGAAATTCTGTCTTGGTGGCCTGGAGCCAGAAGTGCAGGCCTCAGGGTAGGCAGGTTGACCCTGCAGGAGCTTGCTTTACCCCTGCCTGCCCATGCAGAAACTAAGGCCTGGTGAATTCCCCAAGGTCATACAACCAGAATTAGGTCACATAGCCTTGGCAAACAGGATGTCTCCCAGGGAGCAATATAAAAATGCCTTTTTTTTTTTTTTTTTAATACTTTTGTTTAATGAGCTAAGCTAAACAAACTGAGCCACACGGAAAAGGGAAGCATTTTCCTACCATGATCTGTTTTCCTGCTCCATGTCCTACGGGACAGGGCCAAAGGTCAAGGATAGTGACAGTGGCAGTGTAGACAGGCTATATAAACACCAAAAAGAACATTAAATTAAATATCCCAGTGGTTTCTGGAGCCAGTGGGGCAGCCAAGTCCCACAAGTTTCATTCACACTGCTTGGGCAGGGCTAGCAGGGCAGGAACAGTGTCTACACTGCAGGATCCCTGTAGCTGGAGGTCCGGTTGATTAAGATGTATCCCAGCAAACAACAGTGGGGGTGTGCCCATGGGTGCAGAATTTTTTTTTTTAATAAACTTTTTTTTTTTTTTAATTTTATTTATTTGTTTGCTTGTTGTGTTTGTTTGTTTCTTTATTCATTCTGTGGCTGGCTCAGCCTGCCCTGGTGGTGGTGCTGGCGCAGCATGTGGTGCCGGGGATCGAACTGCAGTCCCCGCAGTTGCCTGAGCCCTCCTAAGCAGGCGCTTTAGACCACTGAACCATCTCGCCGGCCCTGGTGCAGAATTTTTATATTAAAACACCTTTCACATCTCCTTGAGTTTTATCAGATAAGTTTGCATCTTAGGCTAGTATCAAAGACATCTCACAAAAACTCATCTGGTCATATATCCCATTGCTTTGCTCCTAACAAATAAGCCGAAGCCCTGCTAAAAGTAACTTCTTTCCAGTCCCTGTAACCTATGGTGTTACTGTTTTGAGTCACATTGCTTATGCTGTTTCCTTCATGTGCAAGATTCCTCTCCAAACTTGAGTACCTGGACATCCCATATGCGTAGTGCAGTGTGAAATTCCATTCCCCAGGGACCTGCTCCTCTCTGGCCTCTGCTTTAGTTTTGAAATTCCCTCTCCCCCCTCCCACCTTTCCTTTTCACTTTCCCATGTCCTTTGCCTCCTCCTATCTCTTTCTCAAGTACTTAGCACTGTATACACTTTAAAGTGCATTTGTGAGAGGGCCTGGCTTTTGTCTTCCTCAAGGCAGCCCTCTGTCCCCCCAGGAGCTCTTACAGGCTTCTCACACACTTCCCTCACCTCTTCCATTGTGCCCACTGGCCCAGGGAGAGCAGCACTTCTCTCCATGGCAAGCATTTCCTTGGTTGCCAAGTTCTGAATGCTCTACTCTTCCAGTCTTTTTATTTTCATCCTTTGTTGCTTTGGCTTTAAAGTGAGCTCTCCAAAAAAGAAGCCCTAAACCTTTATGCTCTGCCTCAGCTTCCAGCCTGAGCAGTAGTCACATACATTTCCCTGTTTTGCATCAGCCACTGAGCACTTCAGGAAACAGGACAGGAAGTCAAACCAATCTCCACCATCTCTGTCTTCCAAATGGCTCTCCTTAGGAACAGCTTCCTATCACCTCCCCAAAGTGTACCTTCCCTCTCTGGCCCTCTGGACTCCTCTTTTAGTCCAAGCCCTGGATGGCGGGTCTCACTGTGCTTCCTGACTTTGCCCTGTACTTCCCAGTCCAGAACTGAGTGGAGGCTCATCCACAAGACCTTCAGGGCATTCATGCTGACTGGTCTCCTCCCCTCTAATCTGTCCACCAGTCTGTTTGGTTGGTTCTCTTGACAATGTATTTGGCTAGCCAAGGTGCTCACTCAGCACTCCAAATGCTTTTCTTAGTTTTCCCTGATTCTATTGCCAAATCCCAAGGTCTCTTGTATCTTCTCCCAGACTGCTCTTATAATTTCCCCCCACTTTTCTCCTTCATGGACCTTATGTTGGATCTAAGCTGACTCAGGAGCTCTCCTTGAGCTGCCCTTGGTGAGCACGAGTCTTGATCATCACTTGATTGGATGGAGACACTCAGAGGATGTCAGTGAGGGAGTGAAGCACAGTCTGGTGTGTGTGTGTGGGGGGGGTGAGTGTATGTGTTGGGGAGGTTCTAGAAACAAGTGATACTCAGAGCCACAACCTGAGGGGAAGCCCAGCCTTTCAGAGAGGAGGGTGAGATGGAGCAGCAGCGGCAACAGCAGGAGTAGGCTCTGGCATGCGCTACCCAGCTGTCCCCCCTCCCTGCTTCCAGACTTTTGTGAGGTGCACAGCATTTCTACCAACACTTCTGCTGGGCTGTTTCTGCTTCACCACTATCTTGGAAGCCATGGAGCTGGATGGGTATGGGTGGATACCATGAAATCCCTGAGCCAAAGCATCCCTTTCTCCTCTAAGTTGACTTGCACTGATATTTTGTCATAGCAATGAGAGGCCAACGGCCTCTCCTTTTGACTCCTGCCAGCCTCAATTCTCTTCATCTTGAGTAGTAAGGGTTTTCCTGGCTCCATGTTAAGCCTGCACCACACCTTCTTCCTCCACTGTCCTTTGCCTTACCCTGCTTGGCCTGTAACAGTCATGCCTGTCCTTGTCCCATCGGTGTAGAAGGCTGAACTCCTTTGGGTCTTCAGATTCCATGGTTTGTTGAGAGGCTGAGTTAAGAACATCCAGAATGAAGTCCTGCCTTTTGGTGCAGGGTAGATTTGGTCACATCACAGAATTTCTTTGAATGCCCATTTCCTCTTCTGGAAAGTAGCTACCATAACACCAAACTAGCAGAATTATATGAGGACTACTTAAGTAATATATAAAACATATTTGGTTGCATAGGCAGCTGCATGGTCCAGGGTTCGATTCACAGCGTGCCATGCTAGCCCTGCGCCTGGGGTGCACTGAGATAGGGATTGTAACTGGGCATGGTGGCATGTGCCTGTAATCCCAGCGCTTGGGAGGCTGAAAACAGAAGGATCACTACAAGTCCATTCTACATAGTGAGACCCTGTAGACCCTGTCATAAATAAATAAATAAATAAATAAATAAATAAATAAATAAATTCGGTACTGTTCTGGCCCTGCCAATGATCATGGCAATAGTATTTGTCTCGGTCTCTTTCTCTCCCAGCATAAGTGCTCTGTAAATACTATCCATGTTGAGTTAGGTTTGTTGGTGGAAAACACGAAAATTCAAGAATGAATTCTGAACTCAGGTGCCATCCTGCTTGATCATCTTGCCTTGTCTTGGAGAAGAATTCTATTGTAGGATGTGATCTTCACTTCAACTTGATGCTCTCAGGTGTTAGTGTTCCCAGTTGAGCCCCAGAAGCATAGGAGTGAACCTAAGTGCATTTAGGAATAGAAGAGGGTCTGTCTGCCATCTTACTTTGGACAAGTGTAGGACTTATGTGTCTGCTTGCCTGCATCTTTTTTGGTTACTACGACATCACACTTCTCTGCATCCAGGGTCAGCACCACCATCCATACATGTACTCCCTGAGGAAGCAGTTTGACCAACACAGGTCTAGTTGTTACTTACTGTAATAGATAGAGAAGGCTCCAAAAACACATAGCAAAGAGGGTGTCCCCCCAGAAAATCATTCTGATCCAAGAATGTCTTGAAAGTCCAGCATTTGTGGAGATGCTCTCTGGTGATAGGCTGACTTTCTTTCCTTGTGTTCCTCCTTTTTCCAGAGCCACTGAAAGCCACCATCAGTCCTAGGAAGGTTAAAAGCAGTGTGGGGAGCCAGGTTTCCTTGTCATGCAGTGTGACAGGAACTGAGGACCAGGAACTGTCCTGGTACCGAAATGGAGAAATCCTCAACCCGGCGAAAAACGTGAGGATTACAGGGATCAACCACGAAAACCTTATCATGGATCACATGGTCAAAAGCGACGGGGGTGCATACCAGTGCTTTGTGCGCCGGGACAAGCTGTCCGCTCAAGACTATGTCCAGGTGGTGCTCGAAGGTCAGTGGGCCCCAGGAGAGGGCCATCCAGCCCAGCAATGCTGAGTGCAGTGCATGTGTCCCTTTGGTCTCTCCAGTTCATAGCTCAGCTGAACATGCCAGGCTGAGTCAGGCAGAGAGAGTGCACTCTGATGAGAATTCAAGTACAGCGTGCTGGAAGTCACATGAATGTCACCCACTCGTGTCAAGAGTCACTTGTCCAGAGAGAAACCGCAGACACTTGACACTCAGGGCTTGTTGACATTTTCCTCTTCCCCAGACCTGCGCTTCTTGAAGATGCCTGTTAGAGGCTGTTGTGTGCATCAGGAATGCTTGCCATGGAGGCATCTCTGACCTCCTCTACCCATGAGATCCTAGAAGTCCCCTTCCCCATTGAGGCCAACAGAACCATGCCCAAACATTGTTTGTGTCCCCTGAGTGGGGACTGGGAAGGAAGTGCCCACTGTTGAGACACATAACCTGGCAAGGGTCTCCACTTAGGTGCAGAGATTGACAGATTTCAGGCCTGGGGCAGAGAAGGAGCTGTTTTGTGGCATAACCGCAGGCTTGTGGTGTGCTGTAGCACCCTTATCTTACCTGGCTATTGCATGTTCAAATCTTCTAGCTGATCATCTGGGGGAAGCAGATGTGACAGGTAACATTTAAGAAAGACAGGTATTTATCACCAGATAATTGTACTAGTTTCAGTATGTGTATTTGGGTGTCTGGTTGGAAATACTGTCATTAGATATAATTTACCATACATCTGTTACCCATCTATTAAAATAATGAAATAATTTTCAAATAGTCCAAAGGGAGAATAAATAAAATCCAATCATATATTAAGGTAGGTTTAACCATGGTTAACCTCAGCTACTTTTTAAAAGGTGGCTGGCTTAGCAATGAGATTCCTATCTTGACTTGAGCATCAGGTTGCAGGCAGTGAGGGTTTTGAAGCAGAACTGAAGTTAGTTGAAGACATCCATGCTCAGATTAAATGCCTGATGCTACACTGCATGTAATAATTAAGTGCAGAAAGTGATTGATTTGCACCCAGCCAGGTCACTAATGATGATGCACTCCAGTCCTTACAGAGACACTATTTTTAGATTCTTCATAGAAGAGGGAACCTGGACCCTGTTGCCTTGGCAACTAACTGCATCTGCAGTGACTAAGAAAACCTAAAGTGCATATTGATAATCCCTAATGGTGCTGAAAGGTTCAGGCTATCAGAGAGTGACAGCATGGAGGATTTCAAAGACACTCAGGTGTCTCTGGGAAAATAGTGTCAGCTTTCATCTCCAGAGAAGCAGGTGCTTAAACAAAGGGAGCAGGGCCACACCGAGCACATGCTCTAATTTATTTGTCATATGTCAGTTTCCATTCAGGACAAGAAGCTTCAGGTTACTTTTCTCTCTTCTGAGAGATGACAGTGCTAATGTACCCAAAGAGAACAGATTGGAATTAAAAGTGCCTCTACTGTAAAACAGTGTCTAACTGGTATCTTCCAAAGAAGCTGCCCACTGTCCCCATCAGGATGACTGTGGCTGAAAATAAGAGCGTGGAAAACCACGCTGCCTCACTGGACATGGGGCTGCTGAGCTGAAGGACTCTTCCAAAGGCTACATCAGCCATAGCCAGACAAGACTAGGCTACTTAGAAACTGCAGTAATAAAATTAAGAATAAGAGGTTCCATTCTGGAAATAACAGCAGGCTACAAGCAGAGTTAAGAGCTCTGGGAAGACAAAGGCAGTGTTGGGGTTCTGCAATCCGAAGGACGGATCTAAGCTGGAGAGAAGGAAGGATTGTGATGTCCAGGGTAGTCTGCCTTTCCAGCACACTCTGTAGCCTGGCAGATAGGAAGAGAAACAGAGGGTGGAGTCCTTCGAGATTCAGGTGAGAGAAGATAGAGTGAGGACACCAGAGCACTGTGCCCTGCAGAAGGGACCAAGTTCCCAGAAAGGAAGGTGTCGACCCTCATCCTCTGATGCTGTCCTGTAGCAATGTGCTGGGACCTGAGTCTCCAGGAGAAAAACAACTGGATGTGTTAAGACACCGACAAGAAATGACAAGCAAGCCTCAGGGCGCTGTGACCAGTTGCCAGAAGGGAATCTACAGAGGACCTGGGTGTTGGCATCAGCAGACAGGACTGTCACAGTGCCCTTCACATCCTCATCTAGTGAGGCGAAGGAAACGTGGTTGGAATGAGTGACCATGTAAGAAAGGCCAGCAAAGACACATGGGCTGTGAAATAAATGAATATGGATGGAAACCTCACTCTATGGGCTGGAAGGCAGCTGTGGAGAAGAAAAGAAGACTGGAGAGCTTGACAGAGAAGAAAAATTTTAAAAAATCATCCAGCTTATGTCAGGGGGAACTGACCACAGAGATGCCTGGCATGAGACACAAGCAGGGTCCTCACATAGATGTGGTCCCAGGTCCAGAAAAACAAGAGGTACAGGTGGGGAACCAAACTGCCTTTGAAGAAATAATGCCACCATTTCCTCACATTTGATGTAAAAAAATAAAGTTGTAGATCTAAAGAGCTCAGCAAAACCTTGTGAAAAGGATACTGAGAACATGACACCCAGGCACCTGGAGGCACACTGCTGAGGCCTGAGGAGGAAGAGATGATCTTGCCCGTGAAAGGGAGGGTGATGCACACAACGGCAATGGCCAGTGCGATGGGTGCCTCCCTTGGCGAAGGAGGAGCAAGCACAGAAGAGATGTCTTTAAACTTCTGAAAAAGAAAGCAAAGGACCCTGCCTGTGTGGACTGCTGTAGCCAAAAAGGTCTTTAAAATTGTAAACAAAATAAAGATATTTTCAATACTGTAAAGCTGAAAGGCTCTGAAGCCAGGCACCCAGCTCACGAGGTAAACAAAGTCACAGTGCTCAGACAGGGGAAGGGGCAGGGTATGAAAACCCTAACAGCCAGGAATAAAGAATATCAGAACTGCCAAAGTGTTAGCATGCAACGAAAGTGTTTTTCTCTTTTCTCAGCAAAAATTGGTAAATCAGAACATTGTGATACTGTTATAGTTTATAATGTAAATAGAGGTAGTAGCACAAATGACAGAGAATGATTTAAATTATTTGAAACTCTCTGTGGCAGATGTCTATATTTAACATAAAGTTCTATAATTTCAATCTTTAGTAGTCGTGTTTAAGAATGTATAATACACACCACATAGCCAAAGTATGTGGTGAAAAATTCTTACAGACAAAAATATTTGGGTTTTCAGAGTTTTAGCCAGGCATAGCTTAGCATGTGGGCATATAGTTGAAGTTCCAGCACTAAGAAGGCTAAGGCAGGAGGACTGCTACATAGAGAGTTCAGGGCCAGCCTGAGCAACATAAAGAGAACTTGTCTCAAAAAACCAAAACTAAAAATCAAGAAAGAAAGAAACCAGCCCAGTGAAGTTTACAACTAAACATGGAGTACTTACAGGAAAGGTAGAATTGTACAGATGAATTGCATATTTCCTGTTTACTCACACATTCATGGCAGCTTTGTTCAACGTGCAGCACTCAGATATTACCTACTGCTTACAAGATTAAATGCTCAGTGCAATGAAGCCATGTCTAATGCCCACATGCATCAAATGTGCAAAGCAGATTTTTTCATTTTAACATCCCTGAAGTTCTTTTCAAGTCTGTGCTAGTGAGAGAAAAGTGTATGTGGCCCAAGGACAGCACAGTGTGGTGCCTATGAGTGCCTTTGTGAAACAAACACAGTGTGAGCATCTCCTCCAGCCTCTGCAAGCACTAGTTAGATGCAGAAGGGAGGACTGTAGCATGAAGGGGGGTGTGCACCAGCAGGCGCCCTGCCCACCAGGGGACCCTATGGCCTCAGAAGCAAACCTCAAGGTTTTGGGGTGATGAGTGAGTTTTTTGGGGCATTTAAAGCTGTTAGTAGTTACAGTTCTCTAATGGATTTGCAAGCAATCCTAAATTGTACTCTTCCCCCGTTTCACATATCTATATGCTTTCCAATTGCTCCAGGATGAACAGATACTACTTTTCTAAAACAAAACTATTCATCAATACCTTTCATCATTGGACCAGCATGAGACAGACAGACAGACAGACAGACAGACAGATGCAGAAAGAGATTGTTTTCAACCTGTATGTTTCATTACCAGACTCAGAAATACTGTTGCATATGATCACAGTTATGTCAACCATTTATACCTGGAAAATGCCCCAGTACTGATTTGCTTGCTGAAGCTGGAATGCTTGTTGGTGATTTCTTTGTTGCTTGACTTCATTTATTTTCTTGAAGATGTCCACATCTCATTTTTGTTTCAATGGAAAGGCGTGGAAAGAGAAGAAACATGTATTTGCACTGACGGTCATGCAATGAGAGAAACAGCTGACATGTGGCAGAAGAACAATGCAACAGAAAAATGAGATTGTGTTAAGCACTGTGGAAATTCCTGTGGTAATTTCTCCAAAGTAGAAGCCCTAATTTGTCTTGTGTGATTCCGGCTCCCTCTTCTTTTGGCACAGTTATTTAGTAATATGGACCTCACTTTCAAAAGCATACCAAATTGAGTCATAAATTTTATGGATACCGTACTTATGACACTTAGAGATACATATGACAGAAGGGCCAAGCTATGCAACACTTAGCTTCTCCTGGTCAACAATTGCTCATACATTTGCAAGCACAACTTGCAATTAAACCTCTAAAAGTAAAGTGATGAGCTCACCACACTCCCAGTGGTGCACTTCACTCATCTAACAAGCCCACAGTGAAAAAACCCTAGATCACTTGAGGGAAATAGAAAACCACGTGTGTCTGTAGGTGTATGGACCCCTCAAGGCTGTAACTCTGGGTGGGGATGTGCAAACTTTGAGCTGGAGACTTCAGGCTGAACCTATAGGTCATGTCCTTGTTCCTCTTGTTAAGACAATCAGGAAAGAGCTGCATGCTTTATTAAAAGCTCCCCAATGCTGTGTGCATTTACTGTGAGAACAGTGAAAGCCCAGGGCAGCACAGTCAGTAGAGCCAGCCTTCCCACCACTGTAAGTCCCCCAGCACACAGCAACCATCCTCAGTAGTGGTTCAATGGTATCTATGGGCCATTTCCTCCCATGATTTTTTTTTTTTTTTTTTTTGCTTGCAGATGGGACTCCCAAAATCATTTCTGCCTTTAGCGAAAAAGTGGTGAGCCCTGCTGAACCAGTGTCCCTCATGTGCAATGTGAAGGGGACACCCTTGCCCACCATCACGTGGACCCTGGACGACGACCCGATCCTCAAGGGCGGCGGTCACCGCATCAGCCAGATGATCACGTCTGAGGGGAATGTGGTCAGCTACCTGAACATCTCTAGCTCCCAGGTCCGGGACGGGGGCGTCTATCGCTGCGCGGCCAACAACTCTGCAGGAGTCGTCCTGTACCAGGCTCGAATAAACGTAAGAGGTGCTTGTCAAATCAGCTCCTCGAAAAACACACATAACTCATTGTAGTGGAGGGTTTCTGCATGCTTGAGCTGAGTCCTGGAATGCCAGATGGAGTAACTGTCACTTCCCCTGCCCCACCCCCTCCTTCCTTCTGGGAATGGCGCCAATTGGGTTAATGTTGGAAATGGCATTTTGGTTGGTTCCTTAGTCAGCTTGTTCTCTCTCTCTCCTCTCTGACTCATTCACTTGATCTTTCCTCTCCTGGTTTATGCTCTGCACGTTCTTTCCTTTCTCCTTCTCTCCGTTCCACTCCATCTATGAGAAGCCTTCATGTGCATTGTCTTTAACTTACACTCATCGTGCGTGGTGGTGTAACTGCCATCGTCATCTTAGATGATGCCACTAGAGTCTTCACACAGAGGGTATGGCCATGTGACATAGGAGAATTACCTTGTTTTTGATAAATTACCTTTGATTTCATGATTCAAAATCTCTTAAGAGATAGCATGCATGATGAAAGTTTTAAACATTCATTCAGTTCATTTGAAAATAATAGAAAAATGCCTAAGCAGAAAATACCAAATGCCTACAATTTTATTTAACAGGAAAAAATAAGCTTATATGAAAATGATCAGCATACCCATTTCCCCACATGAGGTGTACCCTTAAATTATTTTCAAGAGTTTCTTTATATCCCTCCAGGGCCTGCAAGCATTCGACCAATGAAAAACATCACAGCAATAGCAGGACGGGACACATACATTCACTGTCGTGTCATTGGCTACCCATATTACTCCATCAAATGGTACAAGAACTCCAATCTGCTTCCTTTTAACCACCGCCAGGTGGCATTTGAGAACAATGGAACTCTAAAACTCTCGGATGTACAAAAAGAAGTTGATGAGGGCGAATACACATGCAACGTGTTGGTTCAGCCACAGCTATCCACCAGCCAGAGTGTCCATGTGACGGTGAAAGGTAATCCTGCCCTCCTCCCTGGGCCCACACCTAGCACCACTGCCATACAGCTGCTGGGATTGGGGCCAGCTCAGGCCTGGCATGGGGACAGGACAGCTTAAAGACAGAGGGAGGACAGGCATTTGCCTTGCAGGTGGTTTTGTTCTTGTCCATGGGAATTTGTGGCTTTTGGGTTTTCCAGAGAACATGGCTTAGGACAATGTTATCATAGAGCAAAGAAACTCATTACTGGCCTGGTTAGCTAAGTGTCTGTCAGATCACTTTAAACCATGTATCTTGCTTTTCTGAAGACTACAAAAATGGAATTCTTTTAGATCTCAAATGGAAGAGACATTTTGTAGTAGATGAGGACTTGGTTGTGGAAGAGTAGAGTACCAGCACAGAAACCTGTGGCTTGATGGAACTATGGCTTCCAGGCTGGGGTCTACAATGTGGGGCCAACACAGGCAGGCATAGCTGTTCTTCCTGAGACTCAAACCTAAGCTGCCATTGGGTAGCACTGAGGTGCTGAATGCTCTATGCTCAGTGCCACAGTTGAACCCAGGTTGGGAGTTCACAGCCAGAAGGCCCCTGTGGGTAAAATAATGCTATTTTTTCCTCTTCAGAAAAAAAAATGGTCTGTGTCTTGAGATCAGGTTGAACCTTGGAGACTCTACAGTCAACCCCAATCACCTTTGCTGCAAAGATCAGGAAAGAGGCAGGTCTACCCAAGGACACATGCCTCTGAGGAATCAGCTCCTAGGGGAATCATGTCTTCTGCTCTCAAGTCAGTTTCCTTAGCAGAGAATCAAAAAAAATTCAGCTTTGTAAATTATCTATATGAAAATAGCTATAATAGTTTTACAGTTGTCATAAAGCAGTCCTCCAAATCTGTGGCTGCCCAGTAATTTTGCTCCAGGTACCATAAGTCTGCTTTTAGTATCCTGGGGACCCATGACAGGCCTTTCTTGTAGTAGCTCCCAACCTTCTTTTCCCATGAAAAGGTAGAAAGCCATGAAACATACAAACACATGCAAAAGTAACACACTTATTACATGTTGGTACAGAATACCTATCATACTTTATAGCTTAAATAAACCTTCACTGAGATAGTTTGAATCTTTCTCAAATTATCACATTCTTGAGGAATCTTCTCAAATAATGTCAAATTCTTGGTCAGTCAGATTGGTGATCCCTTCACACAAGTTGATTCATGGCACATCTGCTCTAGGCTGGGTGCCAGCTTTAGAGCCCTGGAGAAACAGTAACAGTGATGAACAGGCCCTTTCCCTCTCTGGATTTTTCCTGCAACCAGCTGGAGCAAATAAAAAAAAAAAAAATCAGGTAAATAAAACAGAATATTCCCTGCAGTGTTCAATACTATGTGTAGAATTAAAACTTGATCACACTGAAAGGTAAGTTTCAATGGAGAACCAGAATCCATGTTAATGATTGTTCCTACTTTACTGTATTAGAAATCACCAGACTATCATGTTTCTGGATGATTGTTCTACCTCGACATAATCTTATAACTTGATAGGTTGGTTTGGAAACCAGTAGTCAATGGTTGGGTCACTGAATTATGCAACTCTTCCAAATATTAACATAATTCATTATATAATGTCAAAGCTCAATGTTTATTTATATTAGTATGGTCTTCTTAAGAAGTCTTAGACATTGGCAGCTTGTCAAGCTCATAGTCATGTTGCTGGAACTGGAGAACAGGCAGAGCTGAATGACAGTGTGTGTTGTGTTGGTCTCTCAGCTCACAGATCTTCCCAGAAAATTGCACGGAAATCCACACAATGGGATTCATGTGGCAGTGAGATAGATCAGCATCTAAGAGCCTGCCTGGCAAGCTCAAGAACCTGGGTTTCATCCCCAGTACTGCATGCTATGCCAGCCTTGCCCTGGGCACACTGTGCTGGCCACCGGAAATGGGAGTGGTAGCTCACTCCTATAATCTCAGTGCTGGGAAGGCTGAGACAGGAGAATCACTATGAGTCCCAGCTGCATAACAAGAGCCTGTATCAAATAAATAATTTTTAAAAATGTTTTTGAAGAGAAAGAAAAGAATAGAACTCATAGTTACGAAGTAGCAGCCTTTAGCAAGGCACAATGCTGTCTAACCAAGGCTAACGTTATTAGCAAGGACAATTAACATTCCCTTGTGTTTTACTGGAGCATAGAGAGTGGTCAGAGATGGTAACTAATGGACTTTTGCCAATCACCTGGGAGTCTCCATACCAGCAATCAGGACAGGGAGCTTTGAACTTATATGGTCTTAACTAGAATAAGCATGGCCACCAAAGAGCAGTGGGGGAAGACGAACCTCAGTGCAAGCATGCTCATGTGAGGCCCAGTTGGGCAGGCTCATCCACTGTGGGCCAGCTCATGGGATGAGAACCTCGAGGAATAACTGTGATGGCTCCAGAGATAGAAGGTGGCAGGTAGGAGAACAGGAAGGCTTGGCATGTCCTCCTCAGCGAGCGTTGAGGCCACAGCTCAGGAAACTTCGGCCACTTTCTTTTGACAGCACTTCGTTCCAGGGCTGAACTACTTGACTTCCATTTGGTGTGCATGTCTACCTAAGTCCTTGCTCTCCTGGTGACAGACGCAAGTTTCATAAAATTCCAGAGGGTTTTGGGGGGCAAGGGTTCTTTTTACTTGAAAATGTGAACTTTTTACTTGCCACAAACATTGGCAGTGATGATTCCAAGAGCAACATGTTCATGCTTCTCTTTCGCAAGAAAATGTCCACCAAACATACACATCTGCCACTAGTTTTTAGTCCAGCCCTCTCTGAAGGGAAAAGTAGAACTCCCTGAAAAGAGTGGCTGGTGGAGCTGCAGCTCAGAGGGCAAGCGCTTTGCTTCCAGCCAGTGTCCTGCTCAAGAGCGGTGTGTTCGCCCTTCCCTCTTTATTACCCAGAGCATGAAAATGGCATACACTCGGTAATTAATAAAATTCTTAGTTTATTGATTGTTAAATGGAGATGGCTTTACAAATAGACAAGCAAACCTCGGAGAGGAAGTGGTGATGAGCAGCACGGTGAGTGTGCCATGCTGGCATCGGCAATGTGACCTTCCAGAGTCTGGGCATCTCGCTTACCAACCTCACCAACAGTGGTGCAGCAAGAAAGACAGTGTCCCAGGATCTTAATGAAAATAGTTTTGTGGCTTCAGAGTTCCCTGCACAGTCCTGGGGTTCTCCAGAGATATGTGAGCCACATTTTGAAACTATAGATTCCAGGGTTAACCATTTTATTTATTTCTAATGTTTAAATGTTCTAGATGGTGGTGCCAATGACCTTTATGCCACTGTCTTTTTCTGCTTTTAAGATGCATAATTTCCAAAAAATGACCAGCAGTAGGATTATTGGATAACAGAGCATATCTTAATATCTTAATAACACATATCTTAATTCTAAATTTTAGGAGACACAAACTCAAGCAAATTCCATTTGCAGTGTCAACTTTTAACGCTTAAAATTTTCCAGAGCAGCACATATCAGTGTGTTGAGCTGGATCCTTTTGAAGTGGCAGAAACCAACTCAAATGAACACAGTCCTGGAAGCAGGCTTGTTCCCATCACCAGGTGGGAAGGGCTGGGTTTGGCTTTGCTGGATGGACCATGGTGGCTGGGACCTGCTCCTTCAAGAACATGAGTTCTGAGTGGGACACAGAAGCTGCAAGACTCAGGCTGATGCCTGTGGAGGGAGGCACACAGCAATAGGGGCAGACACTGTTGGCTGAGGATGTGCTAGCAAGCAGCAAGGCTGATGTGGCGGCAGCAGGTAGACACAGGGACATGGTCAGGTGATGAGGCTGAGGTGACACAGTCACACCCTGAGGACCAGGACTTGGATTGTGGGGACTGAGTTTCTCCTTGGGGCTGGGCAGCAACTTCATCATAAGATTGTACACAAAGAGGCCAGGGGCATGACTTGGGTTTAGGGACCCAGGGGAAGGATAAGGAGGAAGGGGGACGCTGGACAGCAATGGGTGGGGAACTCTTGCATCAGAGGCATAGCATGGGTGCTGAGCAGAGGGCAGAAATTTGGGAATGAGTTTGTCCTGGGTAGCTGTGGAAGGTCTTTGTGGCAGGATTTCCTATGGAGAGCAAGCAACAGACTGAAAGGGCAGCTTGGAGGAAGTGAGAAGACTGGTTTGTTAGGTGCTGAGATTGAAGCTTGCAGCCTCAGGCACAGGGAGCAGGAAGCTGCATCCCCTCCCCAAAGACTCAACCTCCTGCAGATGGAGTGTGTTCTAAATGGCCCAGCCATCTCCCACATTCCAACAGGAATGCGTCTATCACCTCACACTGTGCAGAGTCCAGGGTATGAAGAGAGATGCAAGGGGATGGACTGTGGCCTCCACTGCTCAATTGCCAGGCCCCTTAAGCAGTGCATCCTGCCCCTCCTGGGACCCTGCAGTTAGATCTGTGATGTGTGATTGGCCAAACATGCGCAGACCTCTCCCTGACTGATACATGTGGCAGCCTGGGAGTGTGGTCCTCATGCAGGGTTTAGCTTTGTGTTGACAGATTCACCAGCACCTTAGAGCCATATGGAAGCCTGGCCATCACATACCCAAAGATAGAGTCCAGCAGAAATTCACACAAGGACTGTCTGAATTGAAATTTGTCTCTCGAAATTTCCTCGATTGGCACAGTCTACAGGGGTTAATCAAAACATATGGTGAATGTTTGAATTAAGAAGTATTCTGGACACAGTGCCACAAATCTTCCTCACAATACTACCCATACTACAAACATCATTCTGAGGAGATGGGATCAAAACCACAGTGAGTGCCTCTGCCAAGCACCATCCCATGGGAAGGCTGTGTCCTCATCCACCTCAGTCACATGATCGGGAGCCATGTGACTCCTGGCTCCTCCCCAAAGTCAAAATGACCAAGCAAGACAAGCATTTGAATTCAGGACATCAAAGGAGGCATGACAGCCTCACTAAAAACAGTCAGGAAAGAGGATTCCAGAGCTGCTGCAGAAAGTGGCAGGATGATGAGTGTGTGTGAAGAGAGGGGAGGATTCTGAGAGGATTCATGACCGTGTGTCATTTACTATAATGATTTTAAGGTCTTCATCATATTCTTTAATCACACCCAAGTGTTTGCCTTGACGTTACTAGGTGAAGTGCAGAAACCCAAATGTAAGTGATAATGGTTGCATTGTATTGGAAGAGACAGGTTGGAGCTCTGGGGAAATATTCAAGTGGAGGCTGGTGACAGCAGGGAGCTGGAGCTGGACCCCTGTTGTCATCTGACACCTCTATGTGTCCTTCTTGTGTGGTGCCTCCAGCTTTGTCTAGAATCACTCAAAACGTTCCCCACATGATAGGAGAGCTCACCCCAGTGTCAGTGGACTCACGCATCCATGGACAACCGAGGAAGCTGGGAGCTGTTCTGTAGAGGAGACTCTGCTCCAGGGGCTTATGCCTAGGCCAGCCCTTCAATGGGAAGGCCTCCACCTCTGGAGCCACAGAGAAGATCCAATTACAGATAAGAGAGAAAACCAGAACGACCTATACCTTCTTGAGGTGGTGAGTTGGACTATGAACAGTACACAAGTGAGTATGGAGTTTATTCACTCTTCTAATTAGAATGCGCATAGAATAACGAAAAGCTGCCAGTG
This sequence comes from Capromys pilorides, assembly GCA_004027915.1. Lineage (NCBI taxonomy): Eukaryota > Metazoa > Chordata > Mammalia > Rodentia > Capromyidae > Capromys > Capromys pilorides. The sequence continues at coordinate 20,645 of PVKN010002896.1, forward strand.
GCCAGCCCCTTAGAGCGGAATAATTCTGCTGAAAGAAGCCAGACACAGGTGTGAAGGACTGTACTAGGCAACAGAAGCTGAGCAGCCACCATGTGTACTGCAGAGCCAGGGTAGGGAGGAGACAAGGAGACCGAAGGTGTCACCCAGACCAGTGGGGAAGGCTGCAGCAGCCCCAGCGGTGAGGCTGCTCGGAGCCCAGACCACTCTCAGTGCAGCACCTGCAGCCGACACACAGGCCAAGAGCTCCAGCGTCTGCAGCAGGAGCTCTGGCAGGTAGATTCCACCTCTCTTGGCCTCAATGAGGAGAATATGACCTCTTCGCAGCCATTTGGCTGGAAGACTCCACTGTGGGCTGCCACAGAGCTGGGACTATGGAACCTGTTAAAACCTTTGTGTCCAGGTGAAATGTCCTAGATGCAAACTAGTTTTTGTGCACGTGCATATAGAGGGGAGCTGCGTGTCTTTTGTTCATAGTTGCTTTGAAATGCATTTCTTCTGCCTTGTGCGGCATTTTCTAGACTAGGATGTAATCACTGGCTGTAAGCCAACACCATGCAGCATCCCATTTGACTTTATTTTGGGGAGTTTCTATTAATTCATTTATATACTTATTTCTTAGTCTGTGTGTGCAGGCCATAACAGCCACATTCTCGAGGGAAGAGTTGTTGCGCATGCCTCCCACAGCATCCTTCCTGGCTCTATCCTCTTCTCTTCTCCTCCCTAGCCCCTCCTCTGTCTCTTGGTCCCTTTGCAGAAAGGTCTGTCTCCCTGCTTCCTATTATCTATCTTTTATTTGGCTCTTTATTTATACACTGGGTATCTCATGTAAGAGAAGCCACACCGTATTTAAGCTTATGTGTCTGATTTATTTCACTTATATTATGGTCTTAAGGTGCATCCAGTTTTCTGCAAATGATTCAAGTTTATCCTTCCTTACAACATAGCAGTGTCCCACCATGTTTAAATTCCCTGTCTTCTTTATCCATCCATCTGCTGATGAACATACAGGCTGCTTCTAAGATTAAGCTATTCTGCTAAAGGCATGGGTGCATGTGGATCTCTATAACGTGATGTCTTTTATTTAATTACATGTCTTCTGTGTAAATAAATGCAACTTGAGATACTGAAATAAGCAACAGGCTAGGTGCGGAGAACGACTCTGTTCATGCCTGCATAGGACTAGCCTTGGTTCCTATATGGCAGGCAGGTAGGGCACCCTTTCCGTGGGAACACACTTACACGTGTTGAACCCTAGCAGAGATAGCCGCAGTCCTGCCTTAAGATCCCCTTCGCCACTTTTTCCTCAAAACGACCCTAATTTTCAGCCTTTTGTAATAATTAGACACCACTGGCAGTTTTGGCTTTTGCTCGGATGTCAGAAAGGTCTTAACCAAATTGACTTCTGCACATTTAAATTTGCATTTTAAGACACTTTGAAATGAAATATATAAATTAAGTGACACTCCAGTGGCCAAGATTGTAGCCTACCATGACTTTTTAACAATTAACAACCTTTGCTGTTTTCAATTAGAGGATATTAGCAGTAGGACGCTAAGAAACTGCGTAGACCATTGAAAGAGAAAAGAGGACAGGCTCTCTGTGGCTGGGAACTGAAAGTCTGCATTTGTATCCGGAAAGGTGGTTCTGCTGCTTTTCCTGTTTACGTGCTGGATACTTCTTCGATGCAATCTTAGGTCAGCAAGCGCTGTGCCCAAGTTAGTTTTCCCACGACATGGAGGAAGAGGGCCCATCTGGTCCAGCAATGTCTCTGCAAATGGCGGAAGCAAACATCTTTGACCTGTTTCCAGAAAGTTCTATGTCCATGAACAGTGTGTGTGTGTGTGTGTGTGTGTGTGTGTGTGTGTGTGTGTATTCAGATAATATTTGGAAACTTTATTTTCAGTCCAGGTTTTCTTTTTTGGCAGTATCATGGCTCACTTGCTTACTTTCTAGCCTATAGTTGGAAATTTGTGGGAGGAAAGTTCTGGAGGATGGATCGGGATAGCAGGCAGTGGCTCAGCTGAAGCTGTTCTGAATGCGCTTAACTGCTCAGCAGTGCAGGTTTGCGGCCTTCAGATGCACAAGCCGAAACGAGAGCCAGGATTCCCTTCCTTCACTTCAGTTTAGCAAGCAGTTCCATATTTAACATATTTCAAAACTTTTTCTCTTTCAGTTTAGGTGCCACTGTGAGCCCCAGCGGTGCCTACTTAAGAGTTCTAATTGCCAGAGACCAACACCAGCAGCAAAGTTAATTGGCTGCCAGATAAAATGTCACTTTCTATTTGTATTTGTGCAGAACTTCATAGTTTATGAAACACTTTGGTAGGCGTCACTCTAATGAATGTTCACAATGACTCTGTAATGGAATGGAAGCTAAATCCAAGAAATAGGACAGGCAAGAGGAGGCAGGCACGGTGTGTATCCTAGCATGCTCATGGTCATGCAGGTCCCTGACTCCAGCACAGGCCCACCCGAGGCTCAGGGAAGACCAAGGGCTCTGGAAAAGTCTATCTTATTTTAATGCAAAACAAACACATATTAATAAAGAAGAAAAAAAAAAGTACTCTTCTCCCTTTGGGGGAAAAAGAACACAAAAATTTCTAACAAAATAATGAGAGAAGAACAAAATAATGAGAGAAGAGTGTGTGCATTATCTTTAAAAAAAAAAGGTCAAAATGCTGCTCAGATACAAGTCATGGCAAAAGAGTTACGAAGAGAACACAATAAATAGCTTAGAACTTTCTTTTCATTGGACTAAGGGAAACTGGTAATGTAAATGAAATGACACATATAGGAACAATATTGTTGAAACAAGTAACAAGGTAGTTTAGAAGTTGTGTGGACTCTTCCGTATTTTGTTTTTATCAATTTTTTGTTTTGTTCTCCATATATACATGAGTGTCTCATTGAAGAGAAATCATGTCATAATTGAGCTTGTGTGTCTGATTTATTTACTTATCCATACATTTGCCTATGGATGTTTAAAGTGTCTCCTTTGTGGCAAAAGAGGGCTCCACTGTGTGTAGATGCCTCATTTTCTATATCCAGAGTCAGCCATTGATGGACAAGCAGTGTTACTGTTTCTAAGCTCTAGCTGTTATGAGTTGTACTACTATAAACATGGGTGTGCATGGATCCCTGTATTACAATGACTTTAACTATTTGTGGAGAATGCCTATTTTAAAAATAAAGAAAGGAGCCTCTTTAGAAATTAGGCAACCACATTTGGGGACCTCACTTAAGCAGAGGCCAGAAAAGGAGATTTAAAGTAGAGAGGTAAAAAGGAGGGAGTGGGTGTATTTGGTAAAAGATGGGAAGTAAGAACCAAAGTGACCCTGGAAGTCCATCTTGCAAGAGGGAGAGGCACAGACAGGAAGTGATCACAGGGCATGGAGTAAGGGTTTGGTCAGGTCCACCATGGATGCTGACCATAGGGACCCATGGATTTGGGGTAAAATTGGTAGAGAAACATGGGTGCAATAATAACATAACAAGTGGTACATGTGACAGAAAGATGGCCATTTCCAGATGGGTTTTATGGGGTTTTAAACTGAATGCTTAGCAATGAATGAGGTAAGTGGGTGCTGATGCTGGAGATGCAGGCAGTAATTGGGAATATTCATGTTTTCATATTTCACTCCATTTCTATATGTGGTTGTTGTAGAATAAAATTATTTTACAGAATAGCATGAGCAATTTCCACAGCTGACAGTTTCTTTGCAGATGACTGGGCCCTGGGGGAACATCTCTGGCCTGTGTGTAAATGCTTGGTTCTAGCACAGCTCTTGCAGAGTAACAAGACTGTGCTCCACATGCATGCAGCCCTCTTCATGTTAGTGGAAGCCCCATCTTCTGGCACACCTCCCTATGCGGGGAGAATTGGGTCCCTGGCTCTGCAGATTCAGCCTGGGGTACCTGCTCCACACTGCATACATCCTGGATAAATCCTCAGGTCCTACCTCATCCTGTGGTGTTGGGCCCAGCAGTTGAGAAGAGAGGCATAGTGTGGAGTGGGTCTTCTTGACTTCCCCTGAGTGAGTAGCAGAGACCTCTGCTTAGCACACCCTGACCCCTGACACCATGGGCCTTGACTCCAGTGTCACCCATGCCTGCTTTGGACATCAGTCCCTTGTGCTTCCATCCTGGTATACAAAGTGTTTGCTGAGTCCCAAGTCCACTCATTAGGGTGGCGTGCCTTCCTGTCTTCATCAGGACTGCCTCTGTGTCCTCTCTCAGTGTTTCTCCAGTACAGACCTTGCCATGTTGTCAATGGAAGGAAAAACCTCCTGGATTTATATTACTCATTAGGTCTCTCATTCACTAAACATGAGCAATGTGGAACCCAGGGCCCTATTACCTGAGTCACCTTAGAGTGGCTATCAAACAACTATCATTTGCCAAAGCTGTATATTGAGTTTCAACAGCCACTTTTTTTTAAATTTTATTTATTTGTTTGCTTGTTGTGTTTGTTTGTTTCTTTATTTATTTATTTTGTGGCTGGCTCAGCCTGCCCTGGTGGTGGGGCTGGCGCAGCATGTGGTGCTGGGGATCGAACCGCAGTCCCTACAGTTGCCTGAGCTTTCCTAAGCAGGCACTTTAGACCACTGAACCATCTTGCCGGTCCATCAACAGCCACTTTTTAAAAGTAGAGTTTCTATTACCAGTGGCACAAGAGGAAAAAATAGATCAGCGGCAGTGTGAACATAGAGAGCTGTGCGTGTAGTCTGTGCTGGCTCACTGTTTCTGATGGAAACTTATGTTCTCCTGTTACTGTAATAACCTACCATGACCAAAGGATGCTGAAGCAGGATGACCTCTATACCTGCTTCCTATAGGCCCAAGCAAGGAGACCCTGCAGGGGGGATGTTGGAGCTGCAGAATTTAGTTGACAACATGGTGGCTCCTTCCCCCTCAGACAACCTTGCCTTGAGGCAAAGCACTCAACAACTTTTTCTCTATTCCAGACAATAAAGCAGGCACCTTTCTTCAAAGGGGAGATCATTGCATTCTGGAAACCAGCATCTTAAATGGGTTTCCCCCAAGTGGGGAGAAAAGGATTGTGCAAGATTTGTTGTGATGTCAAAGGGTACAATTCTTTTATTTAGCTAGAATCAAAGTCATTGGAAAAATAATGTTTGGCACTGTGTGTTCTCTTTGCTTACCTTGGAAAACTTAGGGGAGGAGAGAATGAAAAGAGGTGAGGACGGAAGAGGTGAGTCAAGTGTGACCCACTGTGATGCTCTGAGGAAGGTGTTCTGAGTCAGAAAAGAGCAGCTCTCAATTATTTAGAATTGTGCAGTAGGATTTGTCATATGGATTAGTACAAAACACAAATATGTCCAAATATGTGTATTCAGTGGAGCTATATAGGTTATACGTGCATATGATACAATCGTGTTTATATGTGCTACTTGAAGCATAAACATATACTGACATATAAATGAAAATACATGTGATGAAATACACAAATGTGCCTGTGTGGTCTACTCAAGTACAGGTAGATGTAAATGAACATATCTAATGTGCAGTTACGTGTTTCTAGATAAGAGCTGTGACTGTAAGAGCCGCTGAACTTGGAGTTTGGGGAGACCACAATGTCCATGTGACTGTAGGTACACCCCCCCACACCCCACACTCACGACTTGGTTCCTTGAGATGCCACTCCTCAGATGGGCTTTCCCACTCTCTGTTGGGAGCCATCAATTCTGGCATCATTCTTCCCTGTCTCATAGGCACTCAGTGGCATGCTCATAGTATGTTTCTTTAAAATCTATGTCATATGTCTTTACTCAGAAGCACACATATAATAAAAGCACACATAGTAAACATTAGGTCATCCACCTGTCAGCTCCCTGACCCTATGAAATTTTGGACATCAATATCCATGGGAATAGGCAAGACCTGAAGGGGCATTGGTAGGGGATGGCCTTCCTCTTCTCTTCACAGCGCCTGCAGAGCCAGTCTATGCTGCCTGTAGCCACACAGGACAGTTCCCTTTTTCTGTGTCCTAGCCAGGAATCACTGTTATGTGCCTATGAGGTGCAAATCTAACAAGTCTAAAGCAGTGCTCTACTGAGTTTCTTTTCTTCCATTAGTGAGCTGAGTGATGTGTATTCCACACTCCTGTTCTTGCCCTGCATTCCCTTTCCCAGTGTTGCCAACAGCAAGGCAGCGCCAACCTGCTTCACTGCAGTTGTTGAATCAAAGGAGAATCTCTGGCTACACAGGAAGGTTGTGAACATCTTCTCTCAGTCTGCCTCCTGCCTTCAGCTTCCTGCTGTTCCCTGTGATCTCAGGAGAAGCCTGAGTTCACACAGATATAAGCTTCCCTTGTTTTGGGAGGTTTCTACTGCTTACCTGTTTGTCCTCAGTCCACGCTGATGTGCGTGGACATGGTAGGTGGGACCCAGTGTCTCACTTCTCCAAACAGCGAGTCCATTTTCCTGATACTGTCTGTTGATCAGGTGACTCACACTTTCCTGTCCCTTGAGTAAGCCCAGATCACACTGTGGTGTTATCAGAATCCATCTCAGGTATGTGAAATGGATTAATACTTTAACATCTAGGGACATTTCAACTATTTTTAGAATAATGCTTATTTGTCTTCATATTTGGCAGACATAGATTTGTTTGCATTAGCTTAATTTACTAATATTACATCTTTAGCTTTCCTTATTTTTATCCCTTTCATTGATCCATTTTTAAAAACTCTGTTAAAATTACCAAAATATAACTGTTGATCAGCTGTTTTCTGTTCTAATCTCTGACTTTCTTGTCTTGAATTTTGTATTGCATTATTAAAGAAAAATATTCATCACCTTTTCTAGCTCAGATTTTCCTGTTTCTTCATCTCCCCCTTTTCTGAGGCCCTGTTTATGATGTTGATGAGACCTGATTCTTAATCCATTCTTTTTTGTGTATGATTTTAATTCATATTTACATGCATGTTTATTTTAATTAATCCTATGTTGAAGTATTCGAGCCTAATTATTTCCTGCTTTCCACTCCCTCTATTGTTTTCTGTTTTCTTTTCAGCTCCCACTAGCCATGCTCAGGCATACCTGATTTTCCTTGTGAAAGCTTTAGTCAGAGTTAGTTAATGTAGTCAGTTAAGAACAGGTTAGCTATTTCATGCACTAGTGTAGAGGTGAGGGTAAAGCACCTTTTTTTACTTTTCCAGTTGTCTACAAATGATGACAGCATCTGCAGGTTTCTGGTCTGAGCCTTGCACTGAAAAAAAAAAATAGAATGTGTCTTTGCTGAAAGTCAATTTGCCTGAGTCCTCATATAGAAACTGACACTCAGAGAAATAGAGACCTGTTCAGGGACTGTCTCAGTTACTCTTCTCTCATTGCTGAGACAAATAGCCGACACCCAAAATGAAAGAAGGAAAGGTTTGTTTAGCTCAGTTATTAGAGGTTGTAGTCCGTACTCAGCTCACTCCAAGGCAGAGCGGCACATGGCAGAGGGCAGCAGTTTATGGCAGCAGACAACAGCAACACAGCAAGAGCGAAAGGAAGGAGTAGTGGCAACAAGGGCAATAGGTATGAAGTCTGTCTCCCTTAGTTGCATTCAGGCTACCGGTGTCAGGCTGGATGTCGCACTCATACCCATAATCCCAGTGGATCATGAGTTAATCACGAACTCTAGAAGTCCGCTCCATGACTGTGTAAGGCTTTGGGATGATAGCCACACACAAGCCATAACAGAAACACACAGCTGGCCCGCAAGAGTGGACAAGTGGTCCCTGTATTTGGTTTTGTGTGGACTTCTGCTGTCATGAGTAAATAGTGTGGCCAGAACCTGTGAGGCAAATCTTTTCTTGGTCTACTTCAGGTATTTAATGGTACACCTTTAGTGTATCACCAATGCAATCTCTTAAATCATGTCAAGATAATTGAACTGCTTACAATTTCACTGAAACATCACAACTGCCTCTACCACACCCTTGTCTTCACTGTGACATATTTCACTACTTCACTCAGAAAATATGCCATGTTATGTCACTTACAATTAATACCCAGGCTTCTAAATAAGGGCAATGCTTTTCAAGTCAAAGTTATAACACATACTTCTCAAGTCAGTGCTCTGCTATTTCTAGCAATCCTGGTAAAGGAGCTAATTAGAAAAAAGAGCTAAGTTTTGAAACATATCTCAGCCATCTCATGACTCATGTTTGTCCTTGTCATTGAGCCTAAGGGCTGTCTCTTGGATTAGAGTCATGTTTGGCACCTGCATGAAGAAAACAAAATGAAGTGCAAGCCATGAGATAAAGCCACAGCTGCTGTCTGTGGTAACCAAGGGGTCTTTCCTCAGGCCTCCTGATGGGGTCAGAGCAGACAGCTGCATGGAGTCTGCTGCATGAGGCCCCTGCTGGGGCACACCCTGTGCTCTCCTCATCCAAGGACTGTGTAGCTGAAAAGTCCTCTGAACTCTGAAGCTGTCCACTGAACAGGTGATGATATGCTACTCATTTCAGTGTAATCTGATTATGTTTTTAAGGTATCTTCCTAAAAATTACTGGGAGAGGGGTGGCTGGGGAGATAGCTCAGTGGAATAAGTGCTTTCTTGGCAAGCTCAAACTCCTGAGATTGGTCACTGATACCAAGAAAGGAAGGAAGGAAGGAAGGAAGGAAGGAAGGAAGGAAGGAAGGAAGGAAGGAAAAAAGAAAGAAAGAAAGAAAGAAAGAAAGAAAGAAAGAAAGAAAGAAAGAAAGAAAGAAAGAAAGAAAGAAAGAAAGAGAAAGAAAGAAATTACCAGTGGTGGTGGTGCTGAAGTAGGTCTGGGCAGGGTATGCGGACCGGGTGCAGCGTCCGACGAGGTAATGGAAGCACAGTGGCCTACTCACAGGAACTTCATAAAAATTTAATCTGGTGAAGGTGTAGAAGGGATTGCAGTAGAAATGGATTAAGTTAATTTAAAAATGCTGCTTGGGACACAGTCATAAGAGCCATAGTGAGAGATGATGATACGGTAGAATGTTTAGAAGAAGTCACCAGACAGCAGCAGCAGACCTAGTGGGGAGCAGAGCAGAGCCCACCATGAGGGGCTGGAGGTTCAACACATGTGCAGTGCAGAAGGGCTTGGCTGTTCTTTGCTTCCTACCACCGTGGAATTTCTCTGCCTCTACCACAAGAGGAAATCAAAGATGGGTTAGGTGAGGGGGAAGTGGGCTGTGCTCAGTTTGGGATTCAAGATGTGTCTAGAACATCAAGAAGAAGATGCTAGAGGTAGTTGGACCAGAAGGTGTGAGGGTGGAGAATGGGATGTGGATTGAAAATTTAGAACATGAAATAAGTAACATTTAGCTGACAGCTCTATCCAAGGAGGTGCAGGGACCTATGAGGATAACAGAAATCTCATCTATTTAGAACGTCAAATACCAGAATCAAGCAGAAACACTGGCAAACTAATCTTGGAAATATATTTCTAGTCTCTTTAGCTTATAAATAAGTTTAGATTATGTTAGCCATACAAAAATTATATCATTCTGTTCTAATAAGAGAAAATTTAACACTGCATTGTCCATTTTGGAATCCTTATTGAGTAAAAATGGCTAACAATTCTATACAGGAGAAAGACCCTATATTAAGAAATGGCAGTACAAAATAAAATAGCCTAATCTACCTTAAAACCTCCAGGACTGTATAAAATGTGAAAAGACATGTTTTATTACAGCAATACCTATAGCAGAGCTGATGTCCAAATGACAGAAGGACCAACGTGCTGAGACTGCAGATGACCCAGACCATCTTGATGGCAGCTGTGAACTTGGCTTGTATGCTTTTGTCATTAGAGTGGTTGTTCCCACAAAATGAAAAGATAACAAGTTTTAGCAAGGATGAGGATAAAAGGAAACCCCCACACACTGTTAGCACAAGGGGAAGTCGGTATGGTCCTAGAGGAAGATCATGTGGAAGTTCCTCCAAAAGTTAAAAATAGAGTCGCTATGTGACCCAACAATCAGACTGCTGGGTGTATACACAGAGGAAGTGAAATGAGAGTGCTCCAGTGGCCTCTGACCCCGAGATTCATTGCAGCATCATTTGCAGTGGCCAAGACAGGAAGGCCATCTACAGGCCCATCCTGAGATGAACAGATACAGAACATGTGTGTCTGTGTGTGTGTAGGACACACAGGGGATATCGCTGGGACTGGTTTGCTTGTCTTAGTTTTTAATTCTGTTAGTACATGGTTGCAGTCCTTGCAGTGCACTGCCACCTTGGGGAGTGGGGACATGTGTGCACCCCAGCTTGCTGCTTTCTCTTTAACCTCCTTCCTCTCTTTCCCTTCTCCCTTCTTCCTCCAACTCTGGATCCCACTTTTCATTCTTGCTATTATTGATCTTGGCTCATGTTGTGGTGCATCATGTTTACACTGGCTGAAGCATTCGGTTCCTGCGCGTGACACATCTTCCCCTCCTC